>JAVSBS010022285.1:4855-69782 GCA_033124195.1 Coracias cyanogaster | reverse complement strand
AATCTCCCCTCTTCCAGTTTAAAGCCATTACCCCTCATCCTATCACTACAGGCCTTTGTGAAAAGTCCCTCCCCAGCCTTCTTGTAGGCCCTCTTCAGATACTGGAAGGCCACAATGTGGTCTCCCTGGATCCTTCTCTTCTCCAGGCTGAACAACCCCAACTCTCTCAGCCTATCTTCATAGGAGAGGTGTTCCAGCCCCCTAATTATCTTTGTCACCCTCCTCTGGACCTGCTCCAACAGGTCCATGTCCTTCTTGTGCTGGGGGCTCCAGAGCTGCACACAGTGCTCCAGGTGGGGTCTCACAAGAGCTCAGTAGAGGAGACCTTGAGAGAGCTGGTCTTGAGGCAGCCCGGCTGCTGTCTGAGCCTGGGCTTCCAGGAAAGAAACAACAAATAACCAAATACCAACAACAAACAAGACTGCTGCTCTCGAGGTTTGTGCAGTTTTAAAATTCCACCCCCTCGAGGAAAATGTGATGACTCAGTTTTCTAACAGCAGTGGCTGGAAGTCGCGAAGGCTTTCCCAAGGAGGGTGCGAGGGCTGCGCCGCGGACACGCCGCTTTGTCATGCCCGGGGCACTCTCTCCATCACCGTGCACCTCCAGAACTCGGGAGGGTGCGAGGTTAGCAGGGTTCTTCACGTCCTGCAGTGTGCACCTTGGATAGAATAGAGAAAAGCAGCACAGATCGGGTGGGAATGCGAGATTTAGGAAGTTGCACCCAAAACGTGGCCTGGTTGAAGGCGTGCCTTCCCCAGAGCCCCGGGTAGGCGGCCGCTCCGTCAGCGGGGCGATGCCAATGAGCAGCTTGTTTATTATTTTTAACAGATATTCAACACGGTGCCGGAGGCTCCGCCGTCGAACTCGCAGCTGCTGTTATCTCGCAAGAAGAGCACGGACTCGAAGCCGCCCTCCTGCAGCGAGAGACCGCTGACGCTCTTCCACACGCCGCAGCCCAACGAGAAGCGTAAGTGTGCCCAGCCCCCGACTTTCCCACTTCACATTTCCCAAGAAAAACCCCGCTTTTGCCCTGATCTTGACTGTAATTCCCATGCCACCCCCATGGAATTTTTCTGGTGTCGGTGGAAGAGACGATTCCCGTCAGAGGATCAGGCTTCGGTTTCCTCCGCTGGCGTGTTGTTGGAGAGCGTGAAGATCGTCTGGCATCCAAGCCCTCAACCAGGGCTTGAAATGGGGCGGCGCTGGCACAGTATAAAGTGTTGCTGCCCCTTCCCCACCTGACGGGCCCCTGCGCGTTCCCCTTCTCATGTTCCTCAACCCCCGTCCTCACTGTCATCAGCTGCTGAGATGCGCTCCCGCACGCGGCAAAGATGGGCACCCATCTGCATCGCCAGAAGACGACCCTTTTTGGATGCCCTCAGGCACTTTGCCTTTTACAGACACAAATGCTCAGCCAGGAGCTTCTGCATTTTTTTTGAGGGTTACGTGCCACGGCAGTTTAAAAATGTTGAAGATCGTCTTTCCATTTCTGTCACTAATTGATGCTTCAGATATTTAGGTGAAAGAGTCAGTGCCCCATCCTTGCTCACAGGGTGGCAGAAATGTGGCTGCTCGGGCTGTTGCTTCATGTTACGGCCTAAGCCCGGATCCCAGCTCGCCGGTTCCTCCTGGCTGTGCGCTCCCAGCCCTTGTCTCTAACTCTGACCCTAACCCAGGCTTCTCCTGGAGCTGCCCAGTGGCACAGGGGACTGTCCCAAGAGTAACGTGGTGAGCAGAGCAAGTGCTGGAGGGCTCCGCTTGCTTTGCCCGGGCAGGTGGGTGAGCGCGGGGAGCTGGGGAAGGCTGGAGTCCACCCATCTCCCCAGGATTTAAAACCACGGGGGGGATGGAGCGGTTGCTGGGCACTTTGCTGGCTCTCGAAACATGTGGGCTTGTCTGCCAGTGATTGAGTTACTGTTAATTAGCGGGCACTCTCTTGCCGGAGGATGTCATACCGATACGCGTGGGTTTAAGGAAGCGGTGGTGGCACCAAAGTGGGCTCTGGAAAGAGTGTCTCACACAGCTCTCCGTCGAGCCTCAAACGTCAAAAGCTGCTTTTGAAAGATTTCACCCTAATTTATGTGCTGCCAACTAAGCAGTTGCTTGTTAGGCTCTGGAGTCCCCGCCTGCCGGAGTCTTCATGTGCCGTCCTCGCCTTGCCTGGAAGAGGAGCTGAGTTCATTTATTTGTTTTTGCATTTATTTACTCCCATAACAAGCAAAGTTTTCTCAACTTTCCTCCTGACATCTCCCAAGTCTATGGGAAGCCACGACCATTTTCTTCAGTGTTGGCCATCCCTCCTACGTGTGGTTGAGGAATACCGTGAGGTTTCCAGAAAGCTCTTGTAGCTGTAAGGACCAAATTAAATCTCACAGCGAAGGATCCTTCACATAAGCTTTTAAAAACACAAAGCAAAATACCGTATCAGCCTTTTGAAAAGGAGGAAATAAAATAAAGCAAGACTTTTCAGACTCTGCCCTTCATCTGCCTTCCTCTTTAGATGAAACACTTCAGTTTCTTGGCTGATAGGACCTTTAATTCAGTATTGGCTGGTAGCTGGCTCCGAGCTTTGGCAGACAATTGACGCTGATTTGTTAGGCTTATGGAGCTTACTTTCAGACCTCAGCCTTGGGCAGGAAATGTTTGGAAATAATAAGCGGCAGTGTTAGACCACAGTCCATCGGCTCAGGTCCCTGCTCCTCACAGCCTCCTGCATGGCTCTTCACTCTGGTGGGGCTCAGCATGGGCAGTCCCTGGGCTTGGCCACCTTCCTACGCTACGGAGGTGGCCCACCACGGTACTGATTAAGACCTGTTCTGGCACATGCAAAAATAGAGGAGTGATTTGGATTGGATTTTGTGGGTTTTAGGTCCATAATGCTCTCTTTTCATCTGCTGGCTCCCTGTCAGTTTTTGTGGAGGTCAGCACTCTGCTTTTCTTCACTTTCACCTCTTCTTATCTTCTGCATGGGTAATCTTTTTCATCACATCATCACATTCTGAGTCCCAAGTGGGCTTTCACAAGCTCATAGCTTCATATCAGAGGACCTGCACTGGCTCCAGCTGGGCTTGGTAGATATAAGGAAGAAATTTTTGATGCTGGTGGTGATGAGACACTGGCCCAAGTTGCCCAAAGAGGTGGTTGATGCCTCATCCCTGGAACCATTGGAGGTGAGGTTGGCCGGGGCTCTGAGCAACCTGCTCTAGTTGCAGATGTCCCTTCCTCAGTGCATGGGGATTGGACTAGATGGTCTTGAAAGGTCCCTCTCAACCCAAATAATCTGTGATTCTATAATTGGTGTGCTCTCCCCCACCAGCCTGTCCCACTGTGTGAGACCCACAGTCTCCAGCTCAATTGTGGCTCCAGTACCAACCTCATCACCTGCTGCTGGCCTGGGCATAAAACACAGGCCAATAAATGTCTTTAAATTGGGCACTCCAGGGAAATCACTCTTGTTTAAGAGCCTTTCTGACTTGCTTTAGGGAAAGCATGGCCTGGTGTTTGAGCCACCTATGGCTCAAAGCTGAGGAGAATGTCTGTATTTTCCTTTTGCTGTGTTAGACGGTGGCGAGTTGGAAACCATGGCTGGGCAAAACTCCAGCTAGGCACGTTGGAGGAACAAAGTTTGGGACAGAGAGGTGTGTGTGCTGCTGCTCACTTGGGGGCTTCTTGGAGATCGAGATGAATGAAATCAGGCTGAGAGAGCTGGGGCTGTTCAGCCTGGAGAAGAAGAGGTTCTGGGGGGACCTTATAACGACCTTCCAATAGCTGAAAGGGACCTATAGGAAGACAAGGGATGATCTGTTCACAAGGGTCTGTAGCGACAGAACAAGGGGTGATGGTTTTAAGCTAGAAGAGGGTAGATTTAGGTTGGACATTAGGAAAAAGTTCTTTAATATGAGGGTGGTTGGTCACTGGAACAGGTTGCCCAGCGAGATGGTGGAGGCCCCATCCCTGGAGACATCCAAGGTCAGGCTTGATGGGGCTCTAAGCAACCTGCCCTAGTTGGAGATGTCCCTGCTTATTGCAGGGGGGTTGGACTAGATAGCCTTTAGAGGTTTCTTCCAACCCAAACCATTCTATGAGTCTATGGTTCTATGAAATGCAATTTCAGGAACAAGTTGACATGTGTTGACATAATGAACACACCCTTGGCTTTTGCTAATCTCTGGAAGATAAGCTCAACCTGAGCTAAACCGAGTTTTAGCCCCATGTAGGCGCTGATTTTGTCCAGGTATGGGGAAAATGCAGGAATTCCAGAGAAGGAATGGGACAAGGAACATAAGACCCTGGTACCCACAAACCTTCTGCCCGTGCAGGTCCCAGCTCCTGAGAGCACACTACCACCACGCTGTGTAACTGAAATGTAGGCAGTTTCTTCCTGCTGTATCTTCAGGATTAACTTCCCATATATCCCAGGAGTTCCTCTTGCGCTCTTATCCTTTAAATGTGTACGGGATGAGTTCTCCTTCTAACACAAGCGGAGGTGTACAATTTAAAGGGATTGAGCCTAAGGGATTCCCTGTTACTGTGTGCTTTTTGGTAGTAATTTGGTCATATTAGCGTGCCCTGGACAAATAATTTTTGAAAGATTCATCATTGAAGGAGGACTCATGATGTTTTCCAACAGTTTTCCCATCTTTCAGGAAAATATCATTGCAGAAGTAGCAGTTCTCAGCCACGGGGCAGCTTTCCGTGCCATCACTGATGATAATTGCTTCTCACAATTACAGTTACTGCTCAGACGGAAAAGGCGTCTTATGGAGATGAATTAATGTGATTTTAGGTCATTAGATGTCGGGCTGAGGAGAGAGCCCATGCTGCGGGTGCTGGGTTGGGATGCACAATATTTTCACTCCTCACTGCTGAAGTTAAATAAATAAGGGGGAAATCTCTTAAGAGAATCTGATCAAGGGAAACAAGGGACTGTAAGAAACCTCCATGTCGTCAGCAGAGCGGTGCCAGCATTTCCCAATGCAGCAGAGCCACAGGCACTAGGGCAGGAGGCACTAACTCGGGGCAGAATTTTGAAGAAAGCCATGTTTCTGACCCAGAGCTGAGCTGAAACGGAGCAGAGACCCCATCCCCTTTCTCCTGTAGACCCATCCGGGAAAGACCAACAGTAGTTGACGTCAAGTCCAAGGCTGAAGCATCTTTTTCTGAGGTAGACTTTAAGTGGGTGATCTTCCCTTTTCGTGCTCTGAAATGTTATCTTGCTGTCACACAAATGCTCGGTCCCTTGGCAGCTGATTTCAGTCACAGAGAAACCCAGTCCCGTGTGTAGTTTGAATTTTAATGTTATTTTTCAGGTTGTGTGGTAGTTTGCATTCCTCTGGGAATATAAAGTATTAATGCCTTGAAAAAAAATCAGTATTCTCTTACTAAAAAAGGTGTCAGTTTAAATTTTAGCTGCATCTTTAAATAATTAAAAAAAAAGAGTACCTGGTATTTCTTATAGCTTAATGCATAATATCTCTGTAAACTGCCTGTCTTCTGAGCTCTGGTGGGGTCGGAAGACAGGTAAGACGCTGCCCGGTTTGCGCTGGGCAGCGATCATTGCTGGGCTGCTCGGTGCCTTTGCAGCCGTTTGCTCTTTGCTTCTGTGCTGGCTGATGATTCTTGGGTTTTGATGTTTTTTTTAGAGGAGAACAGGAACAGTATCATCAACTCCAGCCTGGAATCCGTCATCTCTTCAAACGCAAACAGCTTCCTCAACTCCAACAGCGCTCCCCAGCCCAGCCTGAACTCGAGTGATCTCGAACTAGAAGTAATTAAACCCAACAGGCCAAATTCACTGTAAGTACAGTGGTAATGAGTGTTTTACAGGCTTCCTTCGTCCTTCGTCTTTCATCAGGGCTGTTTCCCGCTCTGGATCCCAGCAGTTTGTTGAAGAATACCGTTTACCATTTTAATTTTCAATGGGTGCTTAGCATGTGCATTTTTAACACGGTCTAAACAGTGGAATTAGTTACTGTGGGTCGTATCTACTGGCGAGTTTCAGCGCTGATTCTTTGGTACATGTGGAGTATTTTTTGAGCAGAACTCCACGCTGCTGCTTGAACTGCCCGACCCATCTGGTGATAGCTCCAGCAAGCACAAAGGACTTTTCTTCTGAGTTAAATTCTATGACTGTTGTCAGTACAGTTGATCTCCGGCCAAATCTGTGCCATTGCTTCTGCTATTGCTTCCTTCATCTGGAAAGTTCAAGGGAAAAAATAGCGACCTTAGCGATGACTCCCTGGGGACGGCTGAGTTATTTATGAAGTCTCCCGAACTTGACATGGCCGAGCCCTCGCGCCGATGGCCGTCTCTGCTGGGGGAATTTCCTTCCTGCCGCAGCTCTGCCGGGCCCGATAGCATTTTCCCACAGAACCTCCCCTCCTCGTACATCTGAAGATCTGCTCAGATCTTCGGGAGCTGCTGTGGTCCTTGTGAGTGGAAGCCAGTTTCCCCCCCGGCGCTCCCGTCCCCGTGGACCGGCCGGGAGGAATGCTGCTCCCGCACCGCGCTTTGTGGCCTTGCTGTCTGTGGTGACCTTCGCAATTAAGTGAGACCTTCCTTCCCACCCCTCTGGTCCTCCCACAGGCTCCAAACACTTCCAGTTCCCACTCAGCCGTAGAAGCCCGCGGTCCCTTGAGAGCAGCCAGTGACATTTTTGCTTGAGCTGCTTTCTTCTGGTTGTCGGCAGATAGAGGGTATTGGTCAAGAGCCGTCTGGAGATGAGCCAGCGTGTGCCCAATTGGTCTAGAAGGCCACTAGCGTCCTGGCTTGGATCAGCACTAGTGTGGCCAGCAGGAGCAGGGCAGGGATTGTCCCCCTGGGATGGGCACTGGGGAGGCTGCATCTCAAATCCTGGGGTCAGTTTTGGGCCCCTCCCTCCAAGAAGAACCTTGAGGGGCTGGAGCATGTCCAGAGAAGGGCATTGAAGCGGGGGAAGAGTCTAGAGCAGGAGTGTGGTGATGAGCAGCTGAGGGAGCTGGGGGTGTTAAGCCTGGAGCAAAGGAGGCTCAGGGGAGACCTTCTGGCTCTGCACAACTCCCTGCAAGGAGGTTGGAGCGAGGTGGGGTCGGGCTCTTCTCCCAAGGAACAAGCAACAGGACAAGAGGAAATGGCCTCAAGTTGCACCAAGGGATGCAAAGGATGTTTAGGTTGGACATGAGGAACAATTTCTTCTCCAAAAGGGCTGTGCCAGGCTGCCCAGGGCACTGGTGGAGTCCCCATGGCTGGAGGGTTATCAGAGCCATGGAGATGTGGTGCTGAGGGACACGGTTTAGTGGTGCCCTGGCAGTGCTGGGTTAACAGTTGGACTCGATGATCTTAAAGGTCTCTTCCATCCAGAATGGTTTCATGATTTTAAATTAAGGCTACCCATTACGTGTGTTGTGTACTGAGTAAAGATGTGTCGATATCTCATGCCCGTGCTGTCGGTCACAGATCTGGAAGTCAGACACATACCATTCCCCCAACAGGATGTTTTTAGTTTATTTATCCTTCGAGGGGAAAAAAAATGATGTGACTTACAATGCAGCAAGGTTTGTGAGCCTGAGTCTTGCTGTGACCTTACAGGAATTGTTTGCCAGATTTACAGTTTTTCAGATTCCAAGAATTGCCTCTTAATAATTTCTTTTTTAAAGGGAATCGTAAAGAAGTTCAGCAGAACAAATCAGTTAAAGCTGTGTGGGGCTGTGGGGAATGGAGGCATCTTGCTGTTACCAAGGAATTAAGTGAGCAGGCTGGTGGTAAAACCATTTGCTTGTCACCAGCGAAGGGCCTTTGCCGTTCTGTGCAGGGAAATGGTGATGAGCAGGGCAGCACGGGCAGCTCTTAACGTTCTTGTGGTGGCTTTTCCTGAAATCCAGCGATGGCATGATCATTTTCACGCACACAGGAATACACACGTTTTCAGTCCGTGTTAATCTATAGATTGAAAAGCGAGTCTTAAGGTGAATAATCACAGAATCATTGAGGTTGGAAAAGACCTCCAAGATCATCAAGTCCAACTGTCAACCCAACACTACCATGTCCTGAAGTGCCACGTCTACACGTTTTTTGAACCCCTTCATGGATGAGGACTCCACCACTGCCCTGGGCAGCCTGTTCCAATGCTTGACCACTCTTTCAGCAAAAAATGTTTTCCTAATTTCCAATCTAAACCTCCCCTAGTGCAAGTTAAGGCCATTTCCTCTCATCCTATTGCTTGCTGCTTGGAAGAAGAGACCAACACCCACCTCTCTACAACCTCCTTTCAGGTAGTTGTGGAGAGCAATAAGGTCTCCCATCAGCCTTCTCCTCTCTAGACTAAACAGTCCCAGGTCCCTCAGCCTTCTCAATAATACCGCAAGGCAAATGCTTTCTTCTCTATAACCCCAACTATGCAAGCTAGAGCACAGGAAGTTCCACCTCAACATGAGGAGGAACTTCTTGTCTGTGAGGGTGACAGAGCACTGGAACGGGCTCCCCAGAGAGGTTGTGGAGTCTCCTTCTCTGGAGACTTTCAAGACCCATCTGGATAAGTTCCTGTGTAACCTGCCCTAGATTCTATGGTCCTGCTTGGCAGGGGGGTTGGACTCGATGATCTCTGGAGGTCCCTTCCAACACCTAACATTCTATGACTCTGTGACTCTAAAACTATGGTACCTGTAATTAACTTATGGTTCACCTGCTAGGAAAGAAGTTAATGGGAAGGCAAAAAGTCATCAAAAATGAGACACAAATTTCAGGTTATGCTCACCCAAGAAGTGAAAAAGCTTCATGATGCTTGGGTATGACTTGGGTGTTCACCACAAATAAGACAGACAGGACGCCATCACTATAATATCTGTGTAACATCAATGAAAGGCACAATCAGCGAGTTTACAGACTCATCTTTAAAGTTGAATTCCCCTATGTTTGGGAGAACAAAAAATGAACTGTGTGGCAGTCTCAGTAAAATCCAGCTAGACTTGTTACATGAAGATAAACTTTTAAGAGAAACTGTTTCATTTGAAGAAAAGAAGAAGATTTAGTTGGGGAAGACTCTGAGGTACCTAAACTTGAAAATGGAATTTGTTAAACTACATGGGACAGTGTCTCTTCAGACTGCTTTATCACAGCAGGTGGTGTGTTGGAATGAAGGAGGTGGCGCAGAGGAGACAGAAGTGGCTCACCCTATCTTTCTTCTCTTTTAAATGCTTTGTTTTCTATTTAATATTTTCCATAGGTGAACTAAGTGATGGAAAGATGGAACTAATTGAAGAATTATAGGAATTTAAATTGAAAAATGTGCAGTGAAGTGAGTTGGCAGGAAGGAAAAGATTAAATAAACTGAGAAGATGGCTGGACTCATTATTATACCTGCACTGTGCTACTCAAGTCATCTTTCCACCAGAGTTAATGATTACTGGTATGCGTCACTCAGCGTGCTGTAGGAGAAAGATTACTGAAGAGTCGAGTTCACAGTTCCCAGGACAGTTTTTCACTGTCCTCTCAAATTAAAACATCTTGCAGAACATGTATGGCATCCTCCTCCATTCCACGAAACATGTAGATAATATTTTCACTTACGGCATTGCATCAGGGCCCTAGGGGCACCGCCAGGCCTGACTGTCCCTGCCCAGCCACCCCCGACCTGCCCAGGACCCAGGACCCCATGTCATCTCGCCAGGGGTCCTCAGCCCCTGCCCCAGCAACACCCCAGCAAGGCCAGTCTCCAGCTCCCCACAGCCTGGCCCTGCCCAGCCATGGGCCCTGTCAAGCCTTGGCCTGCCCCTGTCCCCAGAGAGGTACCTCATGCCCAGGGCTGGGGCCACCCTGATGGCCCCCCAGATGCCCTGCTCCTGGGGCATGGGACAGGCCCTGGCTGCCAGGTCCTGCCCTGCTGCCCTGTGAGGAGCAGCCGGCCCATGCTGTGCCCTGACACCTTCCACAGCTACCCAGGACATTTGCCAAATAGCCATGGCCAAGGTGCCATCGTATTTCACCCCAATATCAGAATATTCTCCCCTTTTTGTGTTCTCCAGTTGCAGGTACCCTCCACAAGCCTCACAAATACCTTGCTCCAATCACAATACACCATTTAGTTCTTGCACTCTAACTCCCTTTCCTCATCCCATTTTAATTCTTTAATTCCTAGCTCTCTTTGTCAGCTTTCCAATAAAAATCTTTCTACTTCCTAGAAACCTCAGGTCTTCCCTACATGGTTTTAATGAATTCTGCCAAGAAAAAACATATTCAGCATTGCACTGTCAACGGAATACAGAAAATCCTCTTAGACCAGCAGATCATACAAAACAGTTTCCTAAAGCTGTCATGCACATTAAGTAGAGGACTGAAGTAGCAATGTAGACTTAACATTATTTAATAAGCTTTAACAAATGTTCCAAACAAATTAGGAATGCTCTTTATTTAAGCCATTCCCCAGAGTAAGATGGCATGTGGAAAGTAATGTGTTAGTGAGCAATAGTGAGACTAGGAAAGGAAAAAACATGTAAAATTTGAAGTGCAAAAGTACTGGGTAAAAAACTGGGAATAAAACAATGCAAGGGAAATAAAAGATTTTGAGTTAGGACAATAGAAACTCTTAAGTGTCTCAGCCCAAATTTTAGCTTCCCATAAATGCTCAGTCAGATATCATCCATTACTGTAAAAAAATGGTTGGTAGCTAAGTGGTATTTCACTATCTTCTAGGCACCTAAAGAAAAAAATACAACACCTTGTCTGGAAACACCCAAAGCATCTCATCTTCAAGAAAAGAGCTGCTGAGAGTAATTTTTAGCACTTCATGGTGTGCACAGGCTGGACATACCTTAAGCTAGTTCACCGGAGGAGCATATCCCACATGTGACCTCACAGTATGTCTGTTAAACATAACGATCACTGAACTTCAGAAGGTGCCCAATGCAGAAAGTTTCACTGCCTGTTTGTGCATGAACAGTAATCAGTAATCACCTGCCTGCTCCAGCTGGACTGCTGGGTGTCCTAAACCTCCTGCGGCAAGTTCTGCTGATGGGGAAGAACTAAAATGCTCTTGGTCTTCTAGTAAATCCATGCCTATTTTAGGAAACTACTTTTGTCACCAAGCTACATGGTACAAGGTGAGGGAGAAACCAGGCACTAATGTATGTTAAAGAATACCCACTCTTGCCAAGTGAGGCTTGCAGCAAGTAATTAAAGATGAATCGAGCTCTGAAAGGATGTAAGAGGGAAAGAATGAGAATCTGCCTAGCAGACAGGGTCATGCCTCCACCCTCAAGAACAGAAAACTTGGCTCTAGCTCTGATTCCAAGGGCTCCATGTGTATTTTACGTTAAACAAGTAAGCAACCAAGATCAGAGTGTTTCTGCATACCCCATACACACCTCCCCTCATCAACTGATGAGAATCTCCAACGTTTTCTCACCCAGTCAGCATTTACTTTGATAGAAAATTGAGCTTCGGCAAGAGATTCTTAGGTGTGCTGAACAATGGTGTTGCCATTAGGGCATTTTAAGAAGGGCCTGCGATATAAAACTTATTGGGTGTAGAAGGCTCTGCACTTGCACATCTTGCTTTCTCAGTGAGTGCTCCAACCATTCACATTATGTGCTCATCAACTTGTATAATGTATTTGCTTCTGGTCTGACCCAAAGAAGCCGTCACATTGCTAGTTTAAAAATCCTCTCTTCATCATTAGTGTTAATTAAGGCTTACCATGCTAAAGCCTTGATATCTCCATCTTCCTCTGGCAATGTTTGCTTCAGCAACTAGCAGAGCCCAACAGGAGCATATCTGCAGAAGCAAAAATCCACATTTTACACGTTCATGTTTTCTTTCAGACTAGCTCTAGCCTGATCCTACGGATTGGACACCTGTTAGTTACTGGAGCACACTGAGGTACCATTAGGACCTTAAAACCTGGAGTGTTCAAATGATGACTTACTTTCTTCATTCTGGTATATGCAGCATATATGCCCACATCAACACCATTGCAATAGCATTCCATGGTTCAGGAAGGAAAGTGGGTGTCCTGATTAAGTCCCTGAGCATGCATGTTGAGAGCCAAAATTTTTCCAGAGCTTATTGCCTAGGTACTTTGGAAAAATAAAACAAACAGTGTCTCCCTGGCCAAACGGAACTCCTCAATGAAGATTAGGTGTTGTGAATGTGCAATGCTCACCTTTTCTGCTGAATTTGCTGGGGTATTTTATATTAAATACATACTATTTTAAATTTTCCTTCTTGCCACAAAGGCTGCATAGCATTTATCTTGGAAAAACACAATTCAAACCCTTGCAGGGAAGAGGAGGAAAATCAGGCAGGTCTGATGCAATCAGCAGCCGTGTGAAAGATTCCACCTACGCGATAGGATGCATATTTTCACTGAACCCAGTCTCTTCCCCTCAGATACATTCCCGGGAAGCATTCTCCCGCCTTACCCTCCGTGGGATTTGGCGCCTTCTTGTTGCGGCACACTTCAGGAAAACACTCGTGAAAAGAGCCACCCTCCGGGAGAGTTAAGATCACACTCACGGCAGACCCCGAGGTCTCCCCGCTCCAGCTCCGGGTGCCGCCGGCTGGGACCCTTCCTCAGCCCCACCGCGCCGCTGCCCCGGCTCATCCTCCGCGGCCTCGGGGCAGGCGCAGGGGGATGGGGAGGGGGGGAGACAAGGAGGAGGAGGAAGGGGAGGAGGAGGAGGAGGAGGAGGACGGGGAGGAGGAGGAGGAGGATGAGGAGTAGCGCTGCCTCGCTCTGCGGCACGCAGTAACGGCAGCAACCGCCTGTACCGGGCCCCGGGGAGCGGCGGCAGCCCCGCCACGCCTCCGCGCCCGGCAGCGGAGAAGTGCGGGCCGCCCGGCCGAGCCCCCGCCGCCGAGCAGCAGCCTGAGGTGAGCGGAGGGGCTCCCCTCGTCTCCCCCAGCACCCCCCGCCCCGCAGCCGTTGGGGCGCAAGAGGCGGAGGGGAGGGGAGCGCCCGGCGGGGCCTCTCCTCAGGGGAAGGCGGGAGGGAACGGGGCGGGAGGCCGGAGGTTTCGGCCGGGAGACGAAGCCCGGTTTAGGGCCTCCCGCAGGCCCGGCCCTGCTCGGCAGGCTCCCGCGGCGCCCCGCCGCCAGCCCGCCGGACCCGGGCCTGGCCTGCGGGCACAGCCGGGGTGGAACGCCCGCCGCCTTCCCCCTGTGCCGCCCACCCCGGCGGGAAGGAGTGTCCCGGGAGCGACCCTCCGGTGATGGCGGTGCCACCTCTGACCGAGAGGGCCCTGGTGCGTGACAGCCCTAAGGGGCACGGCTCCAAGGGTGGAGGGAACCTGACAGAAAGAACCGAAAAAAAAGTGATCGAAGAGGGCTGTCTCAGCTCTTACATACTTTTTCTGCCTCCATTGAGATACCTCGGCGGCTTGTGCCTCTGCTCAGCTGAGTGATGCACCGCTGCCAGGTCCCGTTCAGTCCAAGCAGTTGAAGTTTGAGCAACATTAACTCGGTGTGGAACTGAGGTTGTTTAGTCTGGAGAGGAGGAGGCTGGGAGGAGACATCATTGCTCTCTACAACTATCTCAAAGGAGGTTGCAGTGAGGTGGGGGTCGGGCTGTTCTCCCAAGTTACAGGCAATAGGACAAGGAGGGAATGGCCTCGAGTTGTGCCAGGGGAGGTTTAGGAAAACCTTCTTCACAGAAAGGCTTGTCAAGCACTGGAACAGGCTGCCCAGGGAAGTGGTGGAGTCTCCATCCCTTGGAGTATTTAAAGGACATGTAGATGTGGTGTTTAGGGACTGGCTTTAGTGGCGGGTTTGGCAGTGTTAGTTTAACAGTTGGACTTGATGATCTTTTCCAACCAGAACAATTCTATGTTTCTATGATATTCCTGGCTATTGGCTGAGAAGAACAAGTGCATCCATGGGTTTGGTTTAACTTTGCTGGCTTTCAGTAATGTGAGGTTTTTTATTAGGCCCATGAATCTGTGACACACAGATTAGTAGTTTATAAAATTCACTGTTTTCTATGTAAAGATATCTTTCCTGTGCCAAATAAAGCATGTGTTAAGAGATTTCATTATGTACAACTTAACACTGATTTTGTCTGGGAAAATACCCAAATACAGGTTTTCAAGGAATTTCAAGGAATTGAAGTTATGAACATTGAGAACAGTAGTCAGTATTTGAGCATTTTTTAAAAATCTAGGTGTCTAAAAGAGTATTAATACACTGTAAGTAGAAGCGAGTCTGCAGTATATTAGAAATACCTCAAAATGAGATTAGTGATATATTTTCTTACTACTTAAGGAGCCAGAGCAGTGCAAAGTTCAATGGTAAGCCAGCCAGATCTATATTTGATATATATAAAAACCATTAAATAGATTTCTTTGAAGGTGGCAAGTGCTGGAGGCCCTGTTCCTGTCAAAAATATCGTCCTTGCAGGAGAAGATGGCAATGTTACAAACACCACACAGTGTCTTTCTAAATTCAAAAACCTGTCGTGGCAAGTGATGGAAGAATCAGAATGGGAGACGTACCGAACCTTAGGTTTTGCAGTGAAGTGTGACCACTAGGCTTAAGGTTAAAGGTCCAAAAAGCAAGTTGTAGAAAGAAGTATTTTGGAAAATTGCCTTCCAGGGTGGCTTGAGTCAACAGACAGGAGGGCTCACTGTCCTGCATTCATATTACTAACTTCTCTGTTCAAATTTCCAATACATTGAAATTCATTTTGTAGATTAATGAGACCTTGTGCTAGGCCTAGATATGTTCTCGGAAAGGTTGATATTAAGCATTTTATGAAAGTGGGGAAGACACAAGGGTGTAACTTCTCGGTATGTGGATAGAGAAAGAGAGAAGTCCTCCTGCTTCTCTGTCTGTGTGAAAAGAGAGGACTCTCCTGCAGTTTTCCCTTTGTGTGGGGGTTGATGTGGGTGTGAAGAATGGGAGAGGCTGGTAGGAGTTGGATCCTGCCTTGCTGAAGTGAGCATCTGACACTCCCAAAGAATGATCTGTGTCTCTTTGACACTGGCTTGGGTAGGGTTTTGGTCACTGAGTGCTGGAGGTAATGCTTTGGTCGGTGCTGTGAAGCAGAGGTATGTCCTGCGGTCATGGTTTTGGAATGCACACTGCAGGCTGTGAGGAAGAGGCTTCTGCTGCAGGTGTTGAGTACAAGACCCCCATTTTTCCTTGTCCATGGTCCAAGTGTGAGTCTGCTATGTGCCTGGGTTCCCTTTAGGAGGAGTGGGGATACACAGCCTGCTTACCTCCCAATGCCAAGCCAGAATGTAACCAGTGTGCACATGGAGAGCAGAGCTCGTGGGGGGCTACCACAGACTAGCTGTCCCAGGGCTTAGATGTACAAGATGGGGTGCATCAAACACAGCATAACCGAGTGTCGCGGTCTGGGTGGAGACATCCATACCACTTCCCAAAGAGGAAGGGGACCGAGGGCAGAACGAGATACTTCCCACCAAGCTCGTAGGCAATTACGGAGACCAATGAGTATTCAACAAGTTTATTACCAAATATATTCAAATAAAACCGTATTTACTCTATGGAGATATAACGATATCAAGGGATGCCATGCCCACCCACTCACTCCCCCTTAGTCAACCTGGTGTGGTGCGTGTGTGTGTGTAGATGTCGGGTTCTACCCTTTTCCGGCGTGTGGCAATGGCCCTTGTAGGGGCCGGATTGACAGTGCTCGGCCAGCAGACTCGGGTGGTTCCGATGATGATGGCGACTTGCCAGCTTTTTGGCGCGATCAGAGTCTCTCTCCGACGGCAATGATGATGGCAGCTTTTTGCTGTGGCTTTTTCGGCAGCAACTCGCGGCGGCGCGCAGCTTCTTCGGTGCAGCGCTCCTGGCTTGGAGCGGCGGGTTTCTTCGGCGCGACGCCCCCGGCTTGGGGCGGCACCGGAGGCAGCTTCTTGCTGTAGTTTCTTTCGGTTTAGGCGCAGCACTCTCGGCTTGGAGTGGCGCCAGCAGCAGCTTCTTGCTGTAGTTTCTTTCGGTTTCAGTGTGGAGCCCCTGGCTTGGAGTGGCGCCAGCGGTGGCTTCCCTCTCCTTCCCCCAGCTTGGAACCTTTAGGCATTTGGACTTGGCGCAGTTCCAGCAGTGGCCAGCGGTGGCACGGGGGGTGTCTGGCTCCTGCGCTGGCAGCTCAGTTCTGCTTCCCTCTCCTCCCCCCAGCTTCTTCTCCAGCGGCGAGAGGTGCCCAGATTCTTAGAGCAGCCAGAGATTCTTGGATTCTTAGAGCAGTGGGAGGCAGCAGCTTGATGAGGGCTCTCCAGCGGCAGTTTTCCCCCTCCTCCCTCCGGCCACGTGGCCTGGGGGGGAGGGGGGCTTGGCGGCAGCGCTGTGTCTCTCTGGACAACGCGGCAAAAAGAGAGAGTTTTTAAGTTTTTATACCTTGCCACGTCTGTACGACTTCCAGCTTCCGACTTCGGGCAGAACCATGGCATCATAGGGGCTGTAGTTCTTTGTTCGCTCTTTTAATAAGGCAGAAGTCCTTAATATGTGGGAGGTCGGACCCCTACACCAAGTATTCAAAAAAGGTGATTATCCTGCTGTACTGAGCATTGACATGGCCTCACCTTAGGTACTTCGTGCAGTTCTGGGCCCCACAATTTAAGAAAAATGTGAAGGTCCTTGAATGTGTACAGAGGAGGGCAACAAAGCTGGTGAACGGGGTAGAAGGCATGTCCTATGAGGAGTGGCTGAGGACTTGTCTAGTTTGGAGAAAAGGAGGCTGAGGGGCAACCTCATTGCTCTCTCCACCTTCCTGAGGAGGGAAAGTGGAGAGGGAGGTGTTGGTCTCTTCTCCCTGGGATCCAGTAATAGGACTTGTGACAGTGGTTCAAAGCTGCACCAGGGGAGGTTCAGACTGGACATTGGGAAGCATTTCTTTACAGAGAGGGTGGTCAACCAAGGGAACAGGCTTCCTAGAAAGGTGGTCGATGCCCCAAGACTGTCAGTGTTTAAGGGGCATTTGAGCAATGCCCTTAATAACACACTTTAACTTTTGGTCAGCCCTGAAGTGGTCAGGCAGTGGTCAGATATTAGGAGAATTTTTTTCCTGACAAGGAGAGCACAGCCATGCAACAGGTTGCCCAGAGAGGTCATTGACTGTTTGTTCATCTTAAATACCACAGGTGATGTGAACTGCTGTTAGCGATAGCCCTGCATTGAGCAGAAATTTAGACTAGGTGATGATCACCAGAGGTCCCTTGTGAACATTTCTGTGTGTCTATGATGTGTGATGTTGAGGAACCTATGGACTGGAGTGTATGGTCAAGTATATATTGTTTGAATGTTCTTGGAGAGGTAGGTATCTAGGAATCATCAGGAGAATGAGAACCTGAAGCGTGCGTGGAAGGAACTGAAAAGCCGGATAGGTATAACATGGAACATGGCAGTAAGGTCAGAGGCAGTGTGGGGGACTGAAACATTAAGAAATGATAACAAGAAGAGCAGGCTTTTGGACAACCACAGAATGGTAGGAGTTGGAAGGGACCTCTGGAGATCATCTGGTCCAACCCCCCTGCCAAAGCAGGTCCGCCCAGGGCAGGTGACTCAGGAGTGTGTGCAGGTGGGTTCTGAAAGTCTCCAGAGCAGGAGAGTCCACAAGCTCTCTGGGCAGCCTGTGCCAGGGCTCCATCACCCTCCCAGTAAAGGAGTTTTTCCTGATGTTCAAGTGGAACTTCCTGTGTTCCATTACCTCTTGTCCTATCACTGGGCACCACTGAAAAGAGACTGGCCCCATCCTCTTGACACTCACTCTTCAGCTATTTATGACCATCGGTCAGATCCCCTCCCAGGCTTCTCTTCTGGAGGCTAACCAGCCCCAGGTCTCTCAGCCTTTCCTTGCAAGAGAGATGTTCTAGTCCCTTAATGGTCCTCGTAGCCCTCTGCTGGACTCGCTCCAGTAGTTCCCTGTCTCTCCTGAGCTGGGGAGCCCGGGGCTGGAGCCAGTGCTCCGGATGTGGCCTCACCAGGGCAGAGCAGAGCAGAGCAGAGGCGGGGGAGAACCTCCCTGGGCCTGCTGGTCACGCTCTTCTTAACGCACCCCAGGACGCCACTGGCCTTCTTCTCTTAGTTGAGAAGAGTAGTAAGGATGAGCAAGGTAATAGGGTGATGTTGTATAACGGAGGAGAAGAATGCTCCTGCCTGGGAAAAGAGTTTGAAGCAACTGAGCAGGAGCAGGGAAAGGGGAACATTGGGCTGAGGAGTACTGGGAAGCGTGGTGAGGCGGGGAGAGGGGCAGCAGTTGTTGACGGCCTTGAGAAATCCTTGGGCATGAACGGTGAAGCAGGCGGTGCCCGCTGAGGGGAGAAGACACCGGGCCGGGGAAGCGGACGGGATTTGTGGCGAGCGCGGAGCCAAGTCCCCGCCGCGGGACACGGGTGCCGCCCGCCTGGGCGGCGTGGCAGAGCCCGCCCGGCACCGGTCCCGGGCTGCGGCCCCTGTTCCCCGCGGCGGGCCGGGCGGAGGGGCGATGCTGGGGCTGGGCGACGTGTCGGGGAGCGGCGGGGCGGGCCCGGGGCGGGCGGAGGCGCGGCCGGGCCTCACTCCCGCCTTCCCTCTCGCAGGCCGCGGCTGCTATAGCGACGTGGAGGACGCCGGTGCCGAGCGGAGCCTGCGGGACGGGGCCCGGACATGGTGAGCGCCGGGCAGGGCGGGCGGTGGGGCGGGGTGGCCGCCGACCCGGGCTGAGCCGCGTCTCTCTCCCGCAGCCCTTCACCGAGCGCGCCTACTACCCGGTGGCGGCGGGAGCGAGGCCGGCGCTGCTTCCCGCCTTCCAGTTCCGCAGCCGCCATGAGGCCCCGGACTGGCGGCGGCTGAGCGCCGTGGACGTGGAGCGGGTGTCGCGGGAGGGGGACGTGGCGGCCCTGCAGGAGCACCTGGAGCACGTCACCTTCTGCAGCGCCGAGCGGGAGCGCTGCCCCCACTGCCAGGGCCCCGCCGACCCGCTGATGCTCAAGCTGCTGCGCCTGGCCCAGCTCTGCACCGAGTACCTGCTGCGCTCCCAGGAGTACCTCACTGCCCAGCTCCGCAGCCTGGAGGAGGCCCTGGAAGCCTCCCAGGCCCAGGGAAACCAGCTGGGCCAGGAGGTGGCCCGTCACTTGCAGGGGATCAAAGTGCTCAAGTTGGAGTGCCGGCGGAGGAAGAAGATGATCTGCACCCAGCAGATAATGCTAGAGGCCCGAGCCAGCCACCAGCAGGTGAGAGGAGAGTCCTGGCAGCCCAGTCACCTACACCTTGACAGCTCTGAGCCCACTGGGGACAGGCAGCAGCGCAGCCCTGCCCTGCTCTGCTGGGGCACAGTCACTTGCTGGGTGAGAGGCTGGAGCTGCAGGGCCTGGTGACCCCACAGAAAGGGAGAGCATCACTTGCAGGTGCTTCACTTTCCATCTGTGTTTCACAGAGGCTTGACTAGTATCCGAGACATTTGAGAGACAGCTGCATCCTCTTTAACAAATCCTCTTTTTACTAACAAGTGCTCTTTATCCTTGGATTCGTTTTTTAATGCATCTGAAGTGTCAGATGCACACATGTACAAAACCTGTGGTAAAGGTGTTACTACTTTCTGTTTCCGTCTTTACTTGTCTGGTAACTACATGGTCAGAAGAAACACTGGGCAAGTGTATCAGAACCAGTGCTAAGCAGTAACCTGCCTGTCTGTGCTGTGTCACGTTCCTGCAGTAACATTCTCCAGGCACAAAGTTTCTGCTTGTGTGTGTTACTCAGAAGTGACTCAGGCATGACAGTAAAGAGCCCCAGTGAGGTAGCTCATCCCTAACTCCACAACAATCTGTTCCTTAAGGGTTTTCCCTAAGAGTTTTAGTACATTGCTGGTCTGACGCTGATTCATGGCCCTCTGGTGTTTTGGGAGGAGTTTTTGTGTTCTGGGTCCAGTAGTTTGATTTAAATATTTTTCAGCTTCAGCATTTTTCAACAGGTTTCAGGAATGCAGACTGGAGCTTTAAATATAGTCTGAACTCTAGAGAGTACACAGCACACAGACTTGACCTGATTTCAGGCTAGCTCTCTGTATCTATATGTTCAACATTATAGTTCGGTTGTTTGGGTTTTTTTTTTCTTCTTAATTCTTGGAATACTAGTAGTCTTAATTGTTATAAATCTCCTTAATCATTGAATAGTTGCAGTAAAGAACAAATGCAAATTTTCTTACAGTATGTGCAGTCTTATCCCACAGTGTAATACCAATTTCAGCAGGCTGGCAAAATTTAATTTGTTAAGATATAATCTAAGTTGCCTCAAGTGTTTCTGTGAGGGAAGAGATACCTTATGCCCTAGGAGTGGAGCCATTCATATGGTAGACTTCATGGAAACCCTATCTCTGTGTGTTTGAGTGTTAGTCTTAAGGACAAGCTGCTCATGTGGTATCATTTTAAAAAGCCTTTATACAACTTACAAAGCAGTTTGTCTGGCCTGTGTTGCAAAAGAAAAATGATGGCATGCATCATTTTACGTGTAAACTTAAGTAATTCTTGTATTGTGATTGCCAGCTTAATATTACCAAGTTTTGCTGAAATATTTGTAGAATACAGCTGTCTCAGTGGAAGCTGAAGAACATAGTGAACCTGGCTCATCACTAATCTTCTGTTCAGTGACATTTACAAGAAAGCAGTGACAGAAAGCTATTTCCCATTTTTAATTCAGTTTCATATAAGGTAAACATCTGCCCTCCCCTCCTTTTTTTTCTATCTGTTAGTAAATTCTTGTCTATAGAAGTTACTCAACCTCAGGTGGGAGAAGAGTTCAGGCAGTGACACTGAAAAGTTTCTGCATTTCCTCCAGTGTTTTCAGGATTCTGATTGTGAATGCTAAGGATAAATTAAACTCTTCCTAGGCTTTGTAAGCACAGGGCAGCAGTGTGGTTAGTAAATAGTGATTGTGCATTATTTATCTGTGCCATGATCTTGGCTGATCTGCAGCGCCAGATAATAGGGGGTTTACTGGTGTTCCTGAAAGGGTAGTTTGGATTCCATCCCTTCAAAAGTCTTGGCTGTTTTGCAGACAAGCCTGTAAATAATTACTTGCCTTCTTTCAGTAGAGGTGAACTTTGTATCTAATGTAACAATGCTTAGGAATTCAGATTTAATGCCTTTAATCCACAGTCAATATAAGTTTAACCATGAAATACTTTATAAAATGGTACTGGTACCTACAAGTCATAAGTTTAAGACTTGTTGGTTAATACCTTCATCTGAGTAATACAAATTTAATTTTCAATAGTATTTTTTTCACTTTTATGATACTTTATTCAGAAATCTTCATTCTCATGCACAGTGTAGGCATAAAGTGGATGTTGTGTCTAACATTGTGAAAAGTAGTTGCAAGAGTAACGTTACATAATTAAAAACCTAAATATTCCCTGTGTTACTCCTGTCTCCTGCAGTAAGAGCTTGCTTTCCTTGCCAGCAAGTCAAACTGACATGAAGTTTGTGCTTGAATGGATAACATTGTTTCACAGCCAATTTCATTCCATAAATCATGTGCAATCTGTTACACTGTGAGCTCCCTCTTGGTTGGCAGCAGTGCTTTGCTACTGTACTATATCTCTTTGCTTTGGTTTTATGTTAGCACTCTTGTGCATTTGTCCAACAAAATTTGTCTTAATAATTCATTACTTCAGTGTTTGCTAAAAGGGACCTAAATTTAATAGCCTACCTGACTGTATGTGGCAGTATCTTAAATATTAGATGAAATCTGAGAGTTTGATTACAGTGACAAGGTCTTGAATCTGTTAAGTCAGTTTTTTATAGTCCTATCACATTGATGAGGAAAAAGGACCCAGCTGAGTGTTTGTGGTTTCTTAAAATATACTTATTTGGGAAAAAAAAAAAAAAGAAAGAGGTAACAAGCAAGCCTTCCTAAAGCAATTAGGGCCTTTGATTCAAAGTTTTACCAGCATGTTGCAAAATCTGGAGCTGTAGCTTCTGTCCTTGCCCCACCCATCTGTTTTTAATATCCTGAACATTAATGGAAAGCACGGTGGAGGTAAACAAGAAAAATATTTTTGAATGGCTGGGATCCAAATTTGACTTAAAATATAACTTAAAATTCAAATTTAAAAATAATAAGTAAATGATAGGAACGGTAATTTAAACAGTTTTACACTTTAGAAGCATGCTAGGCAGCATACTGATGTATGTATGTACCTTTTCTTGCAAAATAGTTGTGGTAAACCGACCCACTATTGTTATCTTAATGTAGTTGAAATGTCAGACCTTTTTACATGTCTGTGGTCCTTCTAGTATTGTCATCTTACAGCCCACTCACATATACTCAAACCCATCTTTATTGTTGGTTTAGTTTTTTTTTTCCCGACTGTATGTGCTCTCTTTGGTGTGCCAGTCTTGTTTAATATCTTTATCAATGACCTGGATGAGGGGATTGAGCGCTTCCTCAGAAAAGTTGCAGATGACAGGAAATTAAGCGGGAGTGTTGATCTGCTCGAGGTTAGGAAGGCTCTGCAAAGGGATCTGGACAGGCTGGATTGATGGGCTGAGGCCAGTTGTATGAGGTTTAACAAAGCCAAGTGCCAGGTCATGCACTTCGGTCATAACCACCCCCAGCAATGCTGGGGCCTGTATCAGAAACAGTGTGACCAGCAAGAGTAGGGAGGTGATCGTGCCCCTGTACTTGGCACTTGTGAGACCGCACCTTGAGTACTGTGTCCAGTTTTGGTCCCCACAGTACAAGAAGGACACTGAGGTGCTGGAACAGGTCCAGAGAAGGGCAACAAAGCTGGTGAGGGGCCTGGTGAATACGTTGTATGAGGAGTGCTTGAGGGAACTGGGATTGTTTAGTCTGGAGAAGAGGAGGCTGAGGGGAGACCTCATTGCTCTCCACACCTACCTAAAAGGAGGTTGTAGTGAGGCTGGTGCTGGTCTCTTCTCCCAGATAAGTAATGAAAGGACAAGAGGTAATGGCCTCAAGTTGCACCAGGGGAGGCTAAATTAGATATCAGGAAGAAGTTCTTCACTGAAAGAGTGATTAGCTGTTGGAACAGGCTGCCCAGGGAGGCGGTGGACTTGTCATCCCTGGAGGTGTTAAAAATCCAGGTAGATGTGGTGCTTTGAGACGTGGTCTAGGGGTTAGGGAGATGTTCGAAGAAGGTTGGACTAGATGATCCTAGAGGTCCTTTCCAACCTGAATGATTCTATGATTCTAAATAAACTGAAGTTTTGCATTGATTTTACCACAGTGTATACTTTGGAGATGGATCTCTGAACTCTAACTTCAAGAGATGCATCTTTCTACACGAAGACTAAATTTAGCATTCTGGTTATCAAATAACTTAACAATTTAAAGTATACCTTGGTATTTGAAAAGTTATATTGAGTATTTTTTACTCCGTGGTAGCTCAATATTCTTTAAAGAAGATGAGGATGGAACTGGTGCACGCATGGGCAGCATGTATGTTACATGTATTGTGTATCAGATGCAAAGAATACATTTAAATAAAAGCGATACTGCTGGTGGTGCTAGATCTCTTTATTTGCTTAGAAATGCCTGTGTTACTTTCATATTGTCTATTTGTGTCTGTTTTTACTTTGGTTATCAACTTAGCAGTAAGGATTTTAGTCTAACTTGAAAGTGAAGGATCTCTTTGGGCGATTTTGTTTATATTTTTGTGTGTGTACAGTAGAGACATTAAAAGACAAGACATGAATAAACCATACTGTTTGACACTTCCCAACTGCCTGGATCTAAACCAAACAAAACTACTACATTTCTGTGTAGCAAGAGTAATTTTCTTCTGAAGATCTCAACGCTTTATAAATACCAAATTACTTGGCAGATCCTGAGAGACTGAATAGTAGTGCACAGTGTTGTGCTTGAAAGTGGACCTATGATAAGAGAGCCACTCGGCTGCTCTGGGAGCCTGCTGAGGGAGAGGTGTAGGTACCCATGCAAGTGTGAGACTCCGCAAATTTTAAATGGAAGTAGATTTTGTCTAAGAGGGGTGCAAGAGCGTGTTCTTCTCTTGCATGCCAAACCATTATGTGTTCCCTAGTATAAATGAGAACTCTGTATCCAACAACGTATTCCTAATGCTAATGATAGCCTAGGAAAGGTCAAATCTTACTGTAAAGTACCTGAACTACTGAGGGCACTGAAAGTGCAGCTGATAAACTGTTACGTTACAGGCTAATGCCTTAATTCCTGTCTCTGTCAGGTGGGATCATGACACTGGTGTTCTTTGTTAGGTTTCTGGCATTCTGCAGAAGAAAGCTGTTTGGTTTTATATATGTGTATATATATGAAATAATATAATGTGAATGGTATATTCCTACCACTTTAACAGACTATTTCTTACACTAAAAATAACTCTTGTGTTACTCCAACCTACTAAATGCTGTATTTGTATCAGAATAACAGAGCTAACTGTATTAAGTTTATTCAGCCAAGGATTGGTCAAAGGAAGCTGTTAGGTTAGGTGACGAAGTTCATATACACACCCACAAAGCAGCACAGGAAACAAAGGCAGGGGAGGGTGGAAATAATACCCTGCTCCAGCTATTCCCAGGCCTGTCCCAGGAGCCATCAACCCGTCAAAGGCCCATATACGCAAGCCCAGGGACACAGAGGCAGGTGAGGAACTGAAATTATGGACTTGGACAAGGGGACACCCTGTCCTAGCCCCTCCCAGGGCTGTCCCAGGAGAGCCTCAGACCCATTGTCCAGGCTGGAAACCCATCATGTTGGCCTAACAGTAAAGCACCTGTTGGACTGAGGGGAGTGAGATTAAATTATGGGATGCAGGGGAAGAATCAGAATCACAGAATGCTAGGGATTGGAGGGGACCTTGAAAGATCATCTAGTCCAATCCCCTTGCTGGAGCAGCATGTCCTAGAGCAGGTCACACAGGACCATGTCCAGGTGGAGTCTGAATGTCTCCAGAGAATGAGACTCCTCAGCCACTCCGGGCAGCTTGTTCCAGTGCTCTGTAACCCTCACTGTGAAGAAGTTTTTTTCTCATATTTATGTGGAACCTCCTATGTTCCAGCTTGCACCAGTTGCCCCTTGTCCTATCATTGGGTGTCACTGAGAAGAGCCTGGCTCCATCCTCCTGACACTCACCCATTGCATATTTATAAACATTAGTGAGGTCACCCCTCAGTGTCCTCTTCTCCAAGCTAAAGAGACTTATTATAGGAAGTTTAGGGAACTAAAGGTGGAAGAAGAGATAAATTTAGGTGATAGAGAGAGTAACAAGTCTGGTGAAAATAGAAAGGTAAGGTGATAACAGGGCCAGTTAGGTATAAAGAGTATACTGGTTGCTATGTTTGTCTGGCCATGTCCTGATTCTAATCAGTGAAGTCTTTTCTATCTTCCTTTGTAGTAGACTACGTTCTAACTCTTTTCTGAGTCAAAGGCGCTCTGTTCAGTGTGTGTGTGGGGGGGGTTCTGAATGCCAGCAACTGGAGTCAAGACGGTGCATCAGAAGGCCTGCGTGTCTGTGGTGCCAGCAACAGGAGAGATCTGAGTGAGTGGACTTACCTGCCAGCCATAGGAGTGGGACTGTGGGTCACAGGGGCCTGCGTGTCCCTTATGCCAGCAACTGGTGTGAGCGAGAGTCTTGTGAGTCTCTGTGGTCTGCGTGTAGGGGTGCTCACCAGGTACACACATCTTCAGTCTTGCTACCGGTTGGATCTGGGAAGTGGAGCTGCAGCAGCCTCACTTCTCTCAGGCTGTCTCATCAACATGATATATATCTTCCCCTAAAAGATGCAAGCGAAATTGGGAAAGTTGCACTCACTCAGCAATAACTCTTCCGAAGGCATTTTATGCACTGTGCTTTGGACTCTAAGAACCTGTCTTCAGTGATTCTCAGAAGTCCAAAGCGACCCTCCTGTCAAACTACCAGCTTTAAAAAATAGTGACTACAACATTAATATTCCCATTTACCTCATGGAGTGGAAAAGCTATTTTTTCAAGGTATTTATAGTGAGGAGGTAACTCCTGTCTGTCCAAAAGCTGTAAGATATCTAAGCAAACACCCCTTTCATTAACATGAAGAAGTGTACTGACCAAATTTATTCCAAAAGTATTTCTAGGAGTAGTTTAATATAAAAGTAGTCTGATATAAAGACTGAATGGTATCTTAAAACTGAAAACAAATGCTCCACATTTTTTGTTTTTCAGGTGACCAATGATCCTAAAACAATTGCACTAGAAAAATAATCAGTTTAATATAATCATCCTTGTATGGCTAAATGTTATAATTGGCTGTCTAGAATAATTCACATAAAAATTTGAACAAAGAATTTTCTAATTAATGGAACAACAGTATTTCAGTAGATGCCCACAGGGAGTTTTGGCTTCTTTATTTCTAAGCCTCTCCTGCTAAAGCTTTTCCATGTAGCAAGAAGTGATTTTTCCCATGACACTTAAGGTCCTTAAAAGTGATTTACCTTTGTATTTGTAGCTATTTGTTGAAACAAACCAGTATTCATATCCTTTATCCACGTGGAAATGAACAAACAATCTGCTGGTCACAAACACCTAAAAAAAAAAAAGGGCCCATCACTTGTTAACACATTAGGATATTTACTGGATGAGGATTTGTTGTTTCTTTTGTGTTCGTTTTCTTGATTTTTCTCTTTTGGATCAGAAGAGAAAAAACAAGACTTTTATTAATCATTCCAAATAACAATTGTGGACAGTACATCAAACAGAGAAAAAGACTTTTCAGATGCAAGATTTCAGCTGTAAACATTTAGTCCATGTGAAATTGTGCCTCTAAATTAAAACCAATTTGTTCAACTGATGGAAACTTAAACTATGCTTTGGAATCAACTTATCTTAAAATATCTGTCTCTTCAACTTATTCTTGGTTAGGTCTTACTGCCAGCACTCGTGAAGTTACACCAACACCCTACAAACTAGTATGTATTTGAATGCATCTTAGTAACTAAGATATATTTTGATTCATAAAACAACTGGTTATGCTTTGCATGTGGTAAAGTGACTGTGAGGCTCATAGGAAGCTGACTCATAACGGAAAGCTTTCCTCAAGCTGCCCTGTAGCAGCAGCACAGTTGCCAAGAAGTTATCTGGGTTCATTTCCATAGAAACCAATCAATGTAACTGTTTATTTTCTAAAGGCCTTCACGTGAACTAAGAATCTTATAAACTTAGGTATTACT
Source organism: Coracias cyanogaster (assembly GCA_033124195.1). Classification (NCBI taxonomy): domain Eukaryota; kingdom Metazoa; phylum Chordata; class Aves; order Coraciiformes; family Coraciidae; genus Coracias; species Coracias cyanogaster. Next base: position 42,675 of record JAVSBS010022285.1, on the reverse strand, counting down.
CTTTAAAGTTAAATGTTCTGATTATCTGACGTTTTTATCAGCACGAGGGGAATAACTTGCTGGTGCTTTTCTTTACACAAAAACTGCCTTCATTAAAATATGTGAAAGCTTGCTTTATGTAATGCAATTAGGAGAACTGTTCAGGGGGATGCAGTTGTGGTTTTTTGTAGATTGTTTACAAATGTTTCAAATATCTTGTTTTTTAAAACAGTGTGCCAGTGAAAGAAACTAATGATGATTTTTTTAACATTCTTATGAGGAGAAAGGGCTATTTTTTTTACTTGATTTTTTTTACTGGTTGTACTTGATTTTATTTACACAAGAATTAGAGCGTCAGTATCTATAACTGAGGCCTTTTTACTGTAACTTTACTTTCTTGTTTGTATGAGAACTTAAGAACCTGATCATCCTATTCAATGTTTATTAAATTATTTTCCTGAATAAATCCTGACCTGTGATATGAATGGATGGAGTCTTCCAAAAGCATAGTGGTTTTGTGTTATCTTCCTTGCTTGAACAATGATATACACATACAGTACTATCGGTATGTTGAAATAAATTCAAATCCTTAAAGGTTTTAAGGACATTTACACTTCTTAAGCAAATGTTACTTACATTTATCTTGTCTTTACAAGCAAAAACAGGTATTATGTTGACTAAATTATCTTTTACTGTAATGTTAGTGATGTCTGGAATACTATGACTGTAGGTTACATAGGTAGAAAGCTGTTCTGAGAAGCAGAAACATAACCTGAGCCATAATACTGAATTGTACAAAGATTTTAGTGCATTATTTTGACTTTATCAGTTTACAAAAACATTTTTTTGGTAGGAAAAAGTATTATTACTTCAAAACTGGAAATGTTACAGATGTAAAAACACGACAAGAACTTAGCTAAATGTTGAATAGGAGGAGAAATGATTGTTACTGGTAGTCGCAATGGTATCCTAGGTGATGACAACTGTCCTACTGGTATGATGAGCAGATGCAATGAGAAGGGATTTTCTGACCTTTATGAATGACAAGTGAACACTTCAAGTATTGTAGCATTGGTTTATAGCCTTATAATAAATAGCAGAAAATCTGCGTTGCTTCTAGTTTCCAAAAGGGCACCTCGTTGTGCAGATATTATTGGATGCATAGTAATGTGCAAATACAGGCTCCCTGTGGATTCGTGGCCACAGCTGATATGCCTTGATCTGAGACCTAAGATAGAGCTTAGGTCAAAGGATTGTTAAGAGTTCTTGCTTTTTGAAACTTAATAAACATTTGTATCATTGCATGCATTTTAGTATTGATTAGTTATTTCTGGTAAGATTTAATTCAGTAACTCTTAAAAGTCTGCTAAAACAGACAGCTGGCTACAACAATTACTTTGGTTAGATGACAGCATTTTTAATTATCCTCTTGATGTAGAGGTTTTTTAATTATAGTGGTGTGGTAAAGCTGAGATCTTTATGCTGTGCTGAAACTACATTAAAAAAGACCCAGAATTGGATTTTATGTCTATGCATGTGGATATTTTTGGGAGGAATACTACCAATGTGCTAAAAATGTGGTGTTAGTGAAAGAAAATCTTGACCAACCATATCATTTAGTTATCTGCATTCAAATTTACCTTCCCACTCAGTCTTTTTAGTTTAACAACCTCCTGAAAGTTAGGGCAACTACCAGCAGGGTGAAGCACGTGAGCAAATCCAGCAAGTTCATTGTCTTTCAGTATTGATGCAGGCCTGTTGCTTCTGGTGCTCACAAGAGGACATTAGTATTGTTTCCTGAGAGCTTCTGGCATTCTCAATCTTTCCTGACAGAACTGTTGACAGACGGATCAGAGTACTACAGTGAACTTAAGATAGTGACATTAAATATCCCTTCTCCATTTGAGCAAAAATTTGTAGCTAGGCAGCTCATGAAAAAGGTAAACTGATTTTGATGTGCTGGTAGTTTTAAGAGAGAAGAGGGTTTTTTTTTTGTTGTTTGTAGGATAAACTCAAAACGTTACTTAGGAAAAAAAAGAACTTTAAAAAAATTATGGAGATTTCATTTCTAAGTTACTGGACCACTGTGATCTGCAGAAAAAGAGCATTCTAAGGAACTGCATTATCTTTAAGCACAATGTATGGAGCCTGCACATATGCAGGACCCAGATACCCAAGCACTTGGAGAGCTGTATCCTGCTTGACAGCGGACATCTAGTTGACTATTTTCTTTACCTGAGAGCTGAGCAACTATCACATAAGTGCTTCAAGTTATTCCTAGGCCTTCTAAGTGTAATAAATATTAGCAGTTATCAAATATCCCCTTAAGGTTGTCTTTTACTTGATGACTACTTGGTTGGGCCGGTTTCCAGTAGTGGATGTAACTATTAGTAATTTGCCTTTTTTGAATTCAGGTTCTATTTTGGATTTAAATAACTCATAAACTGGCAGTTTGGGATTTTTTTTTTTTTTCCAAAGCACAGAGAAGTTTACAATATAAAATATAACGGTAAAAGGTAGGTAGCTTGTGTACAGAGTCTGTTTCTTTTAGGTCACGTGCTCGAATGTGACTCAGTGTTGTATTATCAGAATCCGTTAGGTTTTTGGTCATTGAGCTGACTCATTTTAGGCAGGCTAATTTGTTCCTACCTTAGGAAGTCATGGTGCCAGTAAGCACTGTAGATGGCAATCTCACCAACCCAGCAAATCAAAGCTTTTGCTTGAGCCTTGTGATGCATCAATTCTCTACAGGTGATAAACTGACTCCAGCTTAGGTGGAATTCTACCTCTGTTAAGATGTTAAATGGATCTTGAATCATAAGCTGCTGTAAGAAGTTAGTATAAAACATAGGAATGTATGTATGAGAAAAATGGAAGAGGAAGAAAAGGACAGATACTGCTTTAATGTGTGAAGACTACTTGAGTGATTGTAGCAGTAGAAGAAATTAGCACAGTTTCTCCAGTTCTGAGTTGAGAAATGTGGGACTAGAACAGAGCTTTCGATCCTTGAGGCAGGTCCCTCAGAATCACAGTCCTTATATCCCCTATCACTGATAAGCTGGTCAACCTTGTCTTCAGATACAGTAAGATTTTTTTGCTCCTACTTCTCTTATTTGAAGACTGTTCTAGAAACTTACTCTGTGGTTTGAACTTCGTGATTTTTCAGTTACAAATGGGTGTTTGGTTATGTTTTATTTTGGTCCTAACCACTTTCATTTGACTTAAGGTTATTTGGTCTCTAAAGTGTTTTAATTACATAGGGTATCTTTTTTATGTGTGATTTTTTTTTTTTTTTCTTACAAGGTGCAGGAGTTTTCTAGTTGCCCTCCCTGCCCCTGTTCATTTTGGAGTCTATTCTTGCTCAGCCAGAATTACCCAAACGTGTTACGTTTGAGCCTTATATAACACCATTAATATAGCTGAAAGCATCCTACATTTAGCATTTCTTTCAGCTGCATCATATTGTCAGGTTGTAATCCTCCTGCAATGAACAAATCTGTTCAGACATTAGTCGTCTTACTTTGCTCTCAAATGGCAAGCTCCAATCATGTAGCTGAAATTCTTGTTTGCCTCAAGTGCATTACTTATGTGTCCGGTTATTGTACATCGTCTCCTTTGTACTTTTCCAGGCCTCAAATTTATCTAATCCTGCTTGTACGACGCTCCCTTTCTCTGTATTGAAAAACTGCTTGTCAAAGTCAGTATGTTGAGCACACTGCCAAGCTCAGCAGCTAGGAAGCCAGTGCCTGCAAGCTAATGTTCAGGAAGACTTCACTCTCCTGAAGCAAACAGCAGAAATCACAGTCTCATTCACTTGCAAAAACACACAGGCTGTTAAACTTTTCTGTAGGTCTAATACTGTATTCAGTGTTTGAAATGGTTAGTAGTCATTGCTACACAAGGAGGAGAATGAAGGACGATTATTCAGGCCTTGGATCAGATTTTGTATGAAGTGAGCACTCTACAGACAGTGGAACCAGTGTTTGTTCTTGAACTGTCCTATCACATTTTATGGTCCTGAGCATCTATGCAACTGATAGTAAGCATACATTCTCTGTTTGCAGGGAGGTTGTACAGGCAAACTGTGTCCGCTGGAAGAAAAAGTTCTTATTTATGTGTAAAATCAGTGCCAGTGCCACAACAGGGATTCTGGATACTTGCATTTGCAGGGTGTCTGTACGGAAGGTAAGTAGCCCTTTTTCCATCCTCTCCTCTTTCCATGCTCTTTCTTCACAGGTTTTGGTTTAATTTTAAACGTCTGATAAACTTCATAGATGTTACCTGCAACCATATGAGGTATTCTTGTAGCCAAAATTTTGTAGAAATCTTATTAATTACCTTAGTTTAACTAATTTATGGGGTTTTATGTTCTTATTGAAAAGAACACTTATTCCAGCAGGATGGCAAAGGAATCACTCCTCAGTCTTTTTAAGTTAGCCCTCAGTAGATACTTGTAGCAAGCAGCCATAAAGCTAGAAGCTTTAAACTGTGCTAAATACCAGAATTTTGTATGCAGCACTTTGGGGCTAGACTTTGCAAGACCCAAATGCTAGTCAGCATCAGGCACTCACCCTTTCCCCCTCCACAAGATGACAGTCTCCTCTGCCTGCACTGAAGACATTATTAATACCAAGTTCTAAATGACAACAGTACAGCCTAGCAAATGTGTGTTGAGCTATTTTAAAACGAAAATTAGTATTTGGTTCTCTGAAAAAAACCAAACCGAACAAAAAACCTCCTGTCAGTATTTTTAATAGCTTAATGGTTTGTCTTTTTTTCTTTTTCTAGGAGTTAAAAGGAGGAAAAGCATATGCAAAGGTAAATTGAGATGTATCCAACTTTGCCTGTGAATTAGCTTTTCTTTCTTGTCATTTATGCCCTATTAAAGTAATTCCAGAATAGTATTCTAATACCCATGAATTCATTATGTGCAGTATCATGACACAGTGGGGTTGGAACTCTCAATCAGTGTGTTTAATATGTATATAATAATATTATATCACCAGAATGTTTTTTTCTTTTAATCTACTATGTTGAAAGGGTTGATAAAAGTAAACCCTTCTGCATATGTTACTTTTAAAAAGAAAGGAAACTCTCCTTGTTCTTTTTTTCTCTTGAGACTTTAATTTTTAACTGAAAACAGAGCTACGCAGAATTTGACATGCAAAGTTTGTTTTCTTTTTTTTTTGGCTTGGGCCACTCCCTTTAATGGGCATCCTCTTGTATTTGAGAGAAGCTGCTGTTGAGACATAGTCAATACTGTGCATGTGGCAAGTAGCTTCATTTAGTAATATGCTTGCTTTTGACTTTGTAATTTTCTCTTAACAGCTGGGATTTGCAGATCTAAATCTAGCAGAGTTTGCTGGATCGGGAAATACCACTCGTCGCTGTTTACTGGAAGGTTATGATACCAAAAATACAAGACAAGATAACTCCATTCTCAAAGTAATTGAGAATATTGGTATTATTAAGCACCTAATGAAATTTAAAGCGCATTTGCTGAACCTCTTTCTAGAAGGAAAACTATTCAAAGTAAAAACATCAGCATTGTTTAGAGAGAATCATTAAAATCCATGCGGTCAAAACCAGAGTTTGTCCTAGTCTTTGAAATGGAGCTGGATAGCTGTAAAAGGAAAATTTTCAGAAAGTATTCCTATTCAAACAGGGATTGAAAAATGCAATAGGGAAGCATGATGAAAAAGTTAATACATTCATATAAGTGTAGCAATTGTATCTTTAAGACTGGGCAACTTCTGTGCAGCTTTTCTAAGAGTGAATCTCTTAATTGGCTTATTTATGTATAAGCCAGCTTCAACACCTCCATGACTCCTGGAACTCTCCCTTTTCTATTTGATAGTAATCAGTGTAACAACTGGTGACCGCTGTTGGAAGAAACCCACCCTGCCATTCTCTGCCATTAGTTCAGGGAGTTTAAAAAATGGAGTAAGCTGCATTAACCTGAAAATAATTACGTACAGAACGTTACAAGTAATTTTTTTAAAAAAATTCTCTTCCTACAAAGACACTAGGGTTAATTTCTCATACTATTGTGTGAAGTGTTTAAGCATGCACTTTCCAATTTCTTTAAGACAGTTACAGACTGTTTCCAGAAAACTTCTAATTGATGGCTGTAACCCAGCTAGCAGCCCTTCTCCATGCACTGTTGTGCTAGGGCATTATTTACCTCTTGTGGTTTTACTTTATCTCTGATGTTAGCACAACCAGTTCTTCTATGCTAGCAGTTTGCTAAACACTCTCAGCAAGGAACATATTTCAGCACCCACGGTTTTAAATAATATTCTTTGCTCATTAATCTTTTAGATTTCCTGTCTCTCTATTTTTCTCTTGAAGCCATCTTAACTACTAATGATTCTAAGATTCTTCTTGATCTGTTTATCTTTTGCAGAATCTTGTATGTGTAACCATGTTACTTTAAATGCTATTTTGTGTTGTTTGCTTGTGTACTAGGAAAAAATATGTATTTTTTTGCGTAAGTGTATTCATTTGCAGAGGTGATTATGCCATTTTATTTTACTTAGAAGTAAGATTTGTGGCAAGTATAACTTAGTGACATGACCATGTACCACAGACCAATTTCAATTTTTTTCTTACAGTGGGTTTTGTTTTCTTAATGTGTAGGTTTTGATCAACATGCAGCTAATGTCTGGAGACCCATGCTTTAAAACGTAAGTTTATAATAAAATGGGGGGGGGGGATATTTTGATCATACATCCCATGTTCAGATTTACACTTCTAATTTGTTTTTATAAATATCTCCAATCTGGTAACAATATTAAAAAAAAAACCCAGATACAAACAAATAGGATGGTAGCTGAATAATGGCTAACATGGTAAAAATATCAGTAGAAGTATCATAGTTCTCCTTGCTGTTAAATACTTAGTATATTTTCAAGCAAAAAATACTAGCCTATACATCTGTAATTTAAAAAAAAAAAAAAAATTGAAGAAACACTTAAGGGAAGCTGTTCCTGCAGCGAGCTTATATAAATATACTTGGTATGGAGTGATCTGACTCATACTTGTGTTCGGTAAATGTGCTGTTACACCTTTTATTCACAACTCTCAGATGATTTTAAAAGATTAAAAAAAAACCCAAACCCCAGAGGTGATATTACTTAGTACTAGAGAAAGCACTTACAGATACTTGGTTAGCAAAGACATTCTGCAGCTTAGTAAAAGATGCAAGAGGGAACATCTGAGGGGGGGAGGTAGCTACAAAAATGCACTGCTATATATTCAGGACCCTTTGGGCTCATTGTCCTTAATCTGTAGTTAAGGAAACATAGCAGTTTTGCTAGAGCATATTAGCTTCCATAACTAACCACAGAACAGAAAAATCACATGCCGGGGAAAAACCTAGTCAGGAGTAAGATGAAATTGTTGCCTTCTTTCTAGAATGATAAGCTATTTTGTTATGAGGCACCCAAGCCTCGCGGATAGCTAAACCGAAACCGTGCAACTGGCAAGCTTCCTGTTTCAAGAAAACACGACTGTCTTGCCTAACTGTGACTTAATTATCCTAACAAAGTAGGAAGTGAAGAACTCTCACATGTCATTTGTATTCTAAGAGATGTTTTATAATAACCTGAAAGCCATTCATTTCAAGGATAGGCTTAGAGATACATATAGAATCTGCTTCCATGAATGCAGTGTGGAAAATTCCCCAATACTTGCGAAAATTCTTAATGCCGCTGCTTTACTTCAGTTCAGAATGTTGGTAGACTGGGTTGTTCAAAGTATATGTGCTTTTCAGTTTAATTCCAATTTTTCCTAATTCTACATGACAGTGAATGGCAATTTTGTCTAGATCAGATTTAAACCAACATTGAAATAATGAAATAATTCCTTCTAGTTTAACTCAACTTCCTTGACCACATTGTTATGCTGAAACTAGTAGGAGATGTAATCAAAATGAGATGATATATTTTCTTCCCACAACATGTGGAAGCTTGTTCCCACAAGCTGTGGAACTCCTTGCTACTACACATCGTGAATTCTAAAAGCTCAAGAAAGAATTAGGACAAATTCCTGAATGAGAAATTATTGACGACTGTCAAGTATAAAACATCATGAGGCTCAAGAAATACCTAACTTAGAGACGAGGACGTGCTGGAAGAATATTCAGGAGATACAGTACTATGTGGCCCATATTGTCTCGTTTGCTGCTGACAGGAACAGGATGCAAGACTAGACAGACCTTTGGTCTGAGACAACATGCTTATTCTCATGTTAGCCCTTTCAAAAACAATCTAAGGCAGAGTTCCAAGTATGACATATAACTTGAAAAGAAAAAATGAGCTTAAGGAAAAATTGTTATGTCAATCATAACTTTTGGTGTAGGTTCTCAACTTTCATTTATACTTTCAGACCTCATGTTGGATCAAAGATACCTTCTGCTATAAAGACATAGTGCTTACTTATAAACTGTTACACTAAAAAATTTTTACTTCAGTGTGGTTTAGGTTTTTTTCAAAATACTCTCATAAACTGAATTTAAACTCATCTTTTATCAGATTAATGTAGGCAATCAATGGCCCTCTCTGTAATCCAGTGCAGAGGGATAATAATCTTATACAGGCTTAATCTGTAGCAGCAAATATATACTGAAGTCTTCCTTAAGTGAAAAAGGATTGTGTTTAAAGTGAAATGAGGCTACAGCTCCAAGAAAAGCAGCACTGATCTCCTAACGCAGTCTGAGGTACAAGTATGAAGTAACTCATGATTTGCGGGTTTTAGCTAGTTTGAGGTAGGTTCTGGTATAACTAGAACAATCGAGAACTGTCTTCTGCAGCACCTAGAGACTTTGTCCAGTGCTGCTGTAGCTGTATCCTTACCGTTGTTTCTGAGGAGATCTGAGAACTTTGCCTGCACCGGTTTAGCTCAGATGATTCACTACAGGAACTCTTCCATGTCCTCTTGCACCACTGATGGCCCTTTCTCCTCTCTTCTTCTAACCTTCAATAAGAAGAATAGAACACTGAAAAATCTGATCTTGTGCTTACCAAATAGTAAGAGGCTATTATCTGAATTTGTTTGATTGGGCAAAGCTTTTCTGTATCTCTAGTTATTTAGCACCTCTTGACTTACTTCTGAGTCAGATCTATTAATAAATATGCCACTGGTACTGATAAGCAATTTCTCAACGGCCACTAACTAATCATTAGGCTTGTATACTAGTAAAACAATGTATTTCTGATCTTTACTGACTGGTACGAAAGGAGTTGAAATTAGGACCTAAATAGTTTTCTGGCTCCATAGGAAAAAATCTCTAACTGAAATTATTCAGACTTGGCATTTTCTCCCAGCTGATGATATAACCATTTCCTGGAACATAAACTTCCAACACAAACAGAACAAAAAACTTTATCTAATCCAGATGTCCTTTGTAGAAGGAAAAATAAACCTTTAAACGATTTCACAATCTGGAATCCGCTACATGTTTTATGAAGAACCATAGAAGGCTTGATGCTTGAGCGGGGGTGACATCCCTGAAAGCATTCAGTTCTTGCCTTCCAAAGTATGTCAGGCAGTTAAGTCATACAACCACCAGATTTCTAGAAGTGTTTTGTCTCTCTCTTTACTTTCAAATGCAACCTAAGAGGGGATACGTTACTCTACATAAAGACAGTGACTAATTTATTGAATATATGAGATAGAAAAATGTCAACAAATATCAATTTGTACACAAACCAAATGTCTGTTTCCGAAGTGAAGAATAACAAAGCATAAAAAAACCCTACTAGGTAACACATTGAAATGTGTCTTAGTTGTATTTGCTTGCAAGGAAAGATGACATTCACTGTGTCATTTTCTAATTAGCTTCTTTTGCACTAGGAAAACACAAACTTAGAGGTTTATTCAGTTTTAATAAAATATCCCTTTGAGTCTTAGTATAATCTGAAACAAGCATTTAAGCTTTATTAAAAGCTTTTTCAATATTGAACCAAATTTAAATTATGTTGTACATTATACTTCTTTATTTTGCAGGAAGTAGAATTTAGAGGGGAGTACATGGAGATGGTAACATAGGGCCCTTTGTTAGGAGAGGGAGGGTTATCAGCCCAGAATCTCCTCAGGTACTGTAACAGAGATGAAACAAAGCCAGGAGTACATCACAGTGCACAAGCCAAGTAGGTCAACAGTTCACTGTGCATGTTTGTTTATTTTTAACTTACCATCTTGTCAGGTACTCCATGAAGTACTGAATTCTATTATTCTATATTCTTATCATGTAAATTATCCTATGATTCATGTACTTAAAAAACAAACAAACCTCAGAATAAACACATCACTCTAACATCAACGGCAAAGCCTTTCCAAGGATCCCCAGAAGCCTGAAGGACTGAGGGCTCAGCAGATGGATTCTGTAAAATATCCTTCAACTCAATAGCAAAAGCTTTTTTCTTTTTTTAACAAGAGGACTTGGCAGCATGTTTTCAGAAAAAAAGTTACAAGCCCCTTAACTTGAAGCACAGTATGAATTATGCCAACTTACTTGAAAAGAAAAATACGTGCAGATCAACTTGGAGGGGTTACAGCAAAAGTACAGCAAATCTTAACCACCTTTTTTCTTACAGGCCTCCTTCCACAGCAATGTCTATAGCAATTGCTGGAGAATCAGAATCTTTGCATGAAGACAGGAAAGGTGGAGAAAACTTAAAAGTAGTACCCCTTGGCATAGCAGGTAAAAAAGCATGTTCTTAATTTCCCAATTCTTTTACAACTGGCTTCATAGTTTCAAGGAGATAAATGAAATACTTCAATTTTTAAAGGGATTTTGACAGTTGGCCCATAAAGGGACCTTGTTTGGTTATTTGTTGAGACACGCTCTCCTGGATAACATCAGCAGAAGCTCTCCTTTTTACTTTTGTAACAGCTTATTTAGTGGGAAGAAAGAACAGAAATTGGATTGATAGCCTGCCTTCTTTTTAACGTGTAAAATCTTTCATTTTCTGTGTGACACATTTCTTGATTTGCTTTGGATTTGTATTTTGACTAAGCATTTAATTTGACCCTTGATTTTCAATTTATGAATCATAGGTATATGCATAACTGAGTAAATTTTGAGTGGTAGAAGTTCTAGGTATTGTTTAAAATTGAAGCAGTTACCTTGAAATTTAGACTGTTAGAAAAAATACTATTAAACCACCTCATTGCAGGTTGAAATTTAAGGGGGGGCTGGGGGTTTGGGTTGGTTTGGGGTTTTTTTAAATTTGGTTTTGTTGTTACACAGCTTAAATTTCTTAACAACAGTTACTTTTTCAGCCAGAAAATACCCAGCACTTCATTCTACTATGGTACTATGGAAAGCATGGTAATCTCTAATGTCAACAGTGTAGACAAATCTAGAACTACATTTCATCTTTCTTAACCCAGTGGTACTCTCCATTTTACTCGGACAGAAACATATCACGATTTTTTTTGTTTTGTTAAGGAAAGCATACTTGTTAACAGACACAGTATTTTTGCAGCATTTGAATCTTCAAAGGGTTTGTAGAAAACCAGTGTCAAGTTCTTAATCCCTCTGGGAAATCTGACATTTGAGCCTAATCAAGATTACAGGCAAAGTAATAACAAGGTTGGCTTTAGCAACACTATCTGACTTGCACATGTTGCAGATCTCTCATCAAAGAGTGCCTCAGTTCCAGATGAACTTGGTGCATATGGACATTCCAGAACATCAAGCTATGCAAGTCAGCAGTCAAAACTGTCAGGTAGCTCTTAACAATTTTTTAATGAATTGCTGGGGTTTATTTACTTTCACAGTTTTAGACTGTAGAAAATAAGTATACTTAATATGTTTTAAAAGATGGTTTAAAGTTGAAAGCTTTCTCCTATGAGTTCCAGGTGTGGGGAGGGTAACATTTTTCTCTTCTTAAAAGTACAATGAATTACCTGTTTGAATGTGAGACAACTTTTTCCCTTAGCACCCTCTAATTAACACATCTGAATGAGATTTTTACCTCTTCCACATGTAAAAACAACTCACTTACAAATGGAGACTTGTCATTACTTCGCCTTCAGCTTTTAATGCTACCAAGTCATTATATTTGTTAGGAAGCAAGAGTTACTTGGAACAAAAAGAAACCAGCATATGCTATAATACAAAACCTGAAGTGAATTGCCTAGCTGGTGTATGCACATACATTCCTAAGGCTTCTGAAGTCTCTTTATAAGACGACAAAACACAAATTGTGATTTCAGGATGGTAAAATACAAGTAATGACCTTGGCTGTCAAGAGCATACCTAACCTAGCTCTCCTGCACTTTCCCCACAGGATATAGCACATGTCACTCTAGATCATCCAGTCTGTCTGAACTCTGCCACAGGAGAAACACCTCGGTGGGTAGTACCTCAACAGGAATTGGAAGTATTCTAGAGCCATGTGAAGAAATTGAGCCAAAAGTAATAGAGGCCAATATTGCTACACCTGTTAAAGATGCACCATCAGAAAAACTCTGCAGGTACACTTAACCTGCATGCCTTATCTAGCAGAAGTAAAACATAACTTACTGTATCACTTCTAAGAGCACTGAGTATGTTTATTTTTGTAGACCTCCTGTAAAGCAAGACTCTGTGGAGTCACAGCTGAAGAGGGTTGATGCTACCAGAGTTGATGCTGATGATATAGTTGAAAAAATACTCCAGAGTCAAGACTTCAGCTTAGACTCAAGCGCAGAAGGTATGGAGATAAATAAGGAAGCTTAGAGGAAAATCCACTCTCCTCATAGTCCCTGTTGCTTGTAATCATAAGGACTGTGCATATGGATCACTACATTTTGCGCTTCATCCTGTCTCCCAAAAGTTGAAAAGACCCTTGCATGACTCGGGTAACTTTCCCAGAGAATTACTTTATGCCTGAAAAGAGCCAGGGCAAATCTATGACAAAGGTAGTTCTTCCAACCTCTACCAGGTGAAGTTTAATTCTTCCTATTAGCATCTGAAAGTATCAGTTACAAAACTGGTAGATTTAAAACAACTTAGTTTTAGCTTAGGAAACTAACATATGTCAATTCCCTTCCTTTTTAGAAGAGGGTTTAAGATTATTTGTGGGCCCTGGTGGAAGCACTTCTTTTGGAAGCCATCATCTACCTAACAGGTATGTAGCCTGAACAACTAATCCATATGTAATACTAAGCAAAATGCACCTTATACAGCTATTATTCAGTTTATACATTATTGATCTTTGTGTCTTTCTATTCTGTATCATTTAAAGGCACCGAAAGAATTAGATTGTTGGGTTTCAAAACAAAACACGTAGGTTTGTTTCAAAATAGAACTGATGTGTCAGCCATAAAGACTGTAACTTTTGGAGGTTCTGAAGAGTCTCAGTTCCAAAGTTTTCAGATATGAGCAATGTTTCAGCACGGACACAAAAAACAGGCATGAGTTTGAAATCTCAGCTCTACAGACTTGCTACATTACTCTCTGGAGCTGGAAGAAAGTCTTTTTACACATCTACCTTTACAGTATCAAACTTCTATGACTTGCTGATAACAAGCCAAATTTCTTCAGTTTTGCTCCTCCTGTTTCCAAATGCCAGACTTTTGCTCTTTCAATGGCCTGTTCATCTTGTAACTATTTGTAGCCTTAAACTCTGATAATCTGCTTCAGATTATCTTCTTGTAGTTGTTTTAGAAACAGAGATTTTTTTCTTCTCTAAACCCTCTTCAAACACTCTGATATATGAGTTGACCTGAATATATTAGTCTTCCTAGATGAGAAAACATTAAAAACAGGTAAGAATATGCTCTAATACCACTATTCTGCCATCCAGTGTAGCTCTTAAGATTTACCTTTATCTCATGAAATTAGCATAGCATCAGTATTTCAGCAATTTCAGCAAGTACTTCTGGAATTCGGTATAAAAGCAGCTGATAATGTGTTGAAAGTTATAAAATGCATTTTACACAAGCAATACTGATGGTTAAAAGATAATTAATTGGTTTACTTGTAGACTGGCACACTAATTTCTATCTAGGACAACATGTATAGTTCCAGAGCACACTACAGCAGTATATAGAGATCTGACCTAATTCAGTTGCCAGAATAGTCCAGGCAGAATATTATACTAAGGCAGAGCTTGCTCTATTAATTTTTTACACAGTGCTGCAGTTTGCTGTATAAAACAACCCACTCTACTCTGTCATGCGGAGAGTGAGACCGCTTTCTTTACAATTTAGCATAAGCAAAAGACTGGAAGACAGTTCTCTGGTATCTTTAACATCAGATGACTATCACTTAGTGTTTTTTTAGATACATTTCTCTGTTTATTTATTAACATATATAACAAGTATTAGCTGCATGAGATACAGCTAGAGTGGGAGAGGTACCCAAAAAGTAATGGTTAAGGAACTATAGAGAAGTTTCAACAGTAAATTATCTTTCAAGCAATATTACTTATCATTCCTCGTTTTGACTAGAGTGTAACAGAAAATGCTTTTAATGTATTGAACTGTAGGTTACTTAGTGGCATGGTAATTATGTATGTTTTTTACCCTTCACATTTAGCTCTACTGGTACTAGCTATTTTGTGTTCGGCATTGGTTTTTATTTTGGCGGGGGTGTAAGTGTTGGTCGTGCAGGTTTTTTTTTAAACAGTAAACTTGCTGATCTGTGATACTTGCTGTTGAGGTTCTATTTAAATTGGAATTCAACTAACTTCTTCCAAACATTCTTATTCTTTCAGAGCAGGATCTGGAGCATATGAGCAGGTGGTAATAAAACGCTAGACTAGAACAAGAGGAAAACTTGAAGCTCTGACATCCATACTTCTGGTTTTGTTTGCTCTGTTGCAAAAGTTGTGAAAGCCAAAATAAATTCAATGTGTTGGGTTGTTTTTTTAAGTAATGGAATGTCTCTTGCTCATAGAGCTTCATCTTCTGTGGTATGAAGGCAATGTTTAGCTGCATATACCTTGTGTGAGCACTTGGACTATCTTTGTAAGCTCTACGTGATTTCAGTGGAAGTACTTGTTTTTTTAAGTTGTGAGAAACATTTTTGCAAGCATGATGAAGTGAGGTAGATTTCAGTATTTTATACAGGAGATCATTTGTGGTGATGTAGTTTGTTTATAACTTCTTTTCTAAAGAAGCTTCTGAAAGTTGGTCTTAAAGGAACCTGAAGAAATTACTCAATTTGATCTGGAACCTGAAGAAATTACTCAATTTGATCTTACTTGCCACTTCAGTCTCAGGAAGCTAATTACATCTATCAAGTCAAAATTATTATCAAGTCAGAATTAAGGCCTCCACAAGACAGCCCAGCTATGTTTTAACATAAGCAAAACCTTCTAAGAGGTGTGAGTGCAACTTCATTGTACAGTTGAACAGTAAAGGTGAACTTGTCATGCATGGAAAAAGCCCCCGCCAGCTAAATAGCACTAAACTAGCTAGTAATTCGTTAACTGTCACTTAAGTCTATAGGCTTAAATGCACCAAATGTCACGTCCTCTTTTGTGCAAGTGACAAAAGAAGTGGGATTCCACAGCAGAATACTAAGGCACAGTAGTATGTTATCAACAAAGCTGGCTCAATTGTAACATCTGCAGTTCCAAAGCTGTTTCCACAGAAACTCACTTCAATCGTGCATGAACCTGGAGATTCAATGGATGGTACTGTTTACAAACCTCATCAGTAGTTTACTACCACTTAAAACTTTTTATTGTAGCTTAATCCTTCACAGTTAGTGCTTTGCTTGTATTTTGAATGTGCCTTGTGGGAGGGGGGAGGTACAGGGAGATTTACTAAGCAATTTAAGCTTTAAAACTAGGTAAAATCTAAACTATCAATATAATTTATTAAAAGAAGCACTTTATCATAGATGTACTCTGAAAAAGTCTTACTGTGCAACAGACTTGTTGAGCGTTTCTTCCTTCACTATCGGTCCACTGTTACATTAAGGCCAATGTACTGTATTTAAATTTGCACAAATAGTGATTTGCCTGACAGGCAAGGAAGATGAAAGAGCTCTTAAAATTTTCATGGAGAATTATAAAAGAATCCATTTTTAAAGGGATGTGCTAGGCAACACAGTTCTAATTCAGGCTTGGCTCTGCTGCATTTAATTGTTAACTGCAACGTTATGATGAGCTGTTTATCAGCAAGGCTTGGATTAAATAAAAATAGTGTGGACATTTTTTAAAGCTCTGAATGCTTCAAATTCTGCTCAGAGTGATGTTTGGCACCCTTTTATTGAAGTAGGCCATAATGAATAGGTTATATTAGAAAAAGCAGGCTTTGTTTTCTACAAATCCATAGTAAAGTTAAACAAATTATTTGTTGTTTAAGGGAATTTCAGACGTTAAAGCTTGAGTACTGTTACTGAATACGATTAATATGAGCTATTTCTCACTTACGGTACTTAAACACTTCTATTTCCTACTGTTAATTATATCTTTAAAGTGTTTTAAAGGGTAGAAGAATTAATACATTATTATATTTTAGCTGCTGTTAATACAAGTATGGTATTATCCCTTTCTGTCATCCGCAGGAATTTTAAACAGAAACTACATAACTGGTAGTATACAACTATGTCTCAGAACATTGTTTCCTGTTATATAACTAATTTGAACCAAAAAAGTCCTCCTGCAAGCCAACAGATGCATGAAATCTGAATAAATTACTTGCTTTCAGTACTCTTTAATACTGCTACACTTGTTGACAAACCTGTTAAAAACAGTAGTAGCTAGATGGTAGCTTACTTAAGTTTACTAGGAAAAATAGGCATAGAAAAACAGACTCTTAAAAAACATTGTACAGCTACTTATGTAATTCTTAACGGAATTTCCATAGTCTAGGTTTGTATTCTATGTTGAATATACAGCTAACTGCTATAGATTAGGTATTTTGTTTACTATAAACCAGTTATTTTCTTGCCTGAGCAGATCTTTTAAATAGAAGGGAAGTTTACATGGAAATAAAGCTTTTAAACTGTATCCTAGTAATTTAATATTCTGACTTTGAGTTACAGCTCTTATGAAGTGATTCTCTATTTGTGCATATTTTCAGTGGAACATAACCTTCATATATAGATGGTAGCATTTTCTTTCTTGTAAACTGTTCTTAACAATACTGGAGACTTATATAGTAAACTGTTTGTGATGCGCTGGTGGTTTGGTGGTCTTTGTTTTGGTGTTTTACTGCATTTAAATGCAAATCTTTCAGTCATGCAATAAAGTCATGTCTTCAGCTTGGAATGGATTTCTAAACAACTCTGTCTTTCTTAAAAGGGACAAACTTAACTGGAAGTTTGTGTCCACTTCAGTTTCCTCTACTGCTTTTCAAACTTTACCTCTGTAACTTAATAAACTTCATCTCCAGTCCACAGAGTATTTAGTGGCACTGTCACTAGTCTATAGTTATTTGTCTGTCTTCTGGAGAGAAAAAGTAATGTGTCAGTTTTATGCAAATGAAAAATCAGTTTTAAAATGTGAGGCATATTGGTAGGTTAATATTAAGCAGACTCCACAACTATCAGTATTTTGGGAAAGTGAGGGCATTGTGTATAGTCCCTCACCTCATAACTAACTACATTAATCCTCCTCAGTTGAGTGTAAAGACTTCTACTACTGCTAAAACTTTTTATACAGTTTGTATAACTTCATAAGTTACCTTATTTTTATAAGAAAACTACTAGCTATTAATTTCTTTTGAATGCATTCAGAATAACCGAGCTTTTAGGTACTGCAGTAAGCATCTGTTCTTACATACATTAAAAAAAATCTAGACTGGTGAAACTCACAGCTAATTATAGTACAAACTATTTGGCACTTAGTTCAGTAATCAATTAATTGTATAGTAAGCATTAAAAGCAGTAACCCTACCATGTGAAACCAACTCGAGTCTAGCTGTCTTTCACTTCAGAAAGGAAGGTAATTTTTCCAACATTTCAGCATAATATCCTAGAATTTTTTTACATTGTTGTCTCTCTTCTGGTTTTATGAATAAAGTTTCCATATAGAATAAAAGGCAAAACTCATCAGCAAACAAATCTTCCAGTTAAGCACCTCCCAGTGGAGAGTTCTCTCAGAAATATAAAATATACATAAAACAGTCATAGATGCTAGTCACCTTACTGAATACCAGCAGCTGAAACTGTATTTTAAAGCAAATCACTTAACGAGTAGGGGATTTTTAATCTACTTCTGTGTTTTCACAGTGTTTTATATGTTATACACAAATTGTGTCATTTAGACCCAGTTCCTTTTTAATCTGGAAAGAAAATCTCTGCTGAATGAAAATAAGGCTGTGCACCACTGTACAACATAAAAGACAAAGACTAGCAAGAGAAAAAAAGGCTGTTCTTTTTGAGGCAAAGGATGTAGTTCTGCTTTTCCTTACCCAGCTGCTCATTCTTGCCTGTTGTGTTTCTACCTGTTGCACGCCTACAAGTTTGTGACAGTTGAGGTGATTCAGTTCCCTGTATGGCCTCACAGCCGTATCTGCCAGCAAGGAGGGCGAAGGCAAACAGATAGGAATACATTTGTGAATATTTCTGTGGGATGGGTTACTTTAATTTTGTTGCTTCCTTGTTAACAACTAGAACTTAACTGCCTTTTTTTTATGTGAAGGGAAACCTCTAAGCCCACACTAGCACAGCCTTCCCCAAGTTCAGAGTTGAATGCACTGCCCTTCCAATCACAACTAAAAAGTTCATAAAGTTGTAAAGGCAGAACTAGTTTTTTTAAATTGCCTTCTCTTATGATCTACTCCTGCTTCCCCAGTATCCTTATTTGAGTATATGCTATTGCCAGCACACTTGATATCAGTGATGTCCCCAGTAAACTGCCTGCATACAGTACTGTGTTAAAATGTGTTTGTTTTGTGAAGGAGGAAGAAAGTGCAAAGGACTTTGCAATTTTTTGTGTAAGAATTTTTCTGTCATTTTAGAAGCCCCTTCCTATGTTTCTTCTATAGAAAAATAGAAAAAGTCGCAACAACTAACCACAGACATAACCCAGCTATAACTGAATGATCCAAATCTCATTTATCAACAGAACGATAAGCATGGAATAGAGCCTAACATCGTGGAAACCTTTGGGAGAGAGGACTGAAAGACATCAGAAGTTTATTAGCTGTGAGATCCATTTGTCTGGGGAATCTCTGGGGAGACACACAATTAACTCCTCCAGCGCTCACAACTAGGCAGTTGGGTTTTATTTATTAAAACAACTGAGGTGGGGTTTTTAGCATTTATTTACACCACTTCCTCATTTTGTTATTAATTTAAAACACTGATCAGAAACATTGTTCATCTGTCCTGACCACAATCAATCCCTACTGACTTGCACTAGCAATCAAGTTATTTCCCTTATATTCAAGATACTGCACAGTTTTTTTGGCATTGTGGTGGGTTTTTTTAATCTACTGTTGTCTGGATTTGAGTTTTGAACAACCTAAGGCTGATCTGGTTTGAGATGTGTGTGCCACCTCCTGGTCAGTGATATCACCACAGCCTAAAACTTTCGATCTTCATAAAACATGCTTTCAGTATCCTGTTTGAGACATCATAATTGACCTCAGTCAGTTTCAAACTGCAAGTTTCAAACACGATAAACGCTGTGTTTATTCACAAATATGTATAATGATTTAATCAAAAGACCAACCTGATAATGAAGAGCAATCCTGTGAAAGGGCTTAACTGCTCCTGAAAAGACAGTTATTTCAGTAAAGAAATTCTTAATTAAAACTTATTTATGGCAGTGGAGACCTGGAAAGCTGACACACAAAATAGCATCGCTTCTTTCAATAAAAGCTAGCAGTCTCAATTAAAATGTATGTATTCTAAATAGCACTTCTGTATATGATATGTAGTAGCTTCTTCACTTTCAGTACACATTAAGTATACTAAGGAAAACTATGAACACACAGGGCCAAAAAAACGTAGTTTGACTTCAGATTTTCCCCAGGAAAGCCATAAGCAAGAATGTAAGAATTGATATTTGCTCTGGCTATCATTAAAAACTAAACCCTGTAACAAAGAAGAAGAGGATCCATGAACGCCTTAAAAACTATATTACTGTTTAGGCCCCTTCCCGTCAGTCCACCAAATAGTCACATAAACCGTTTTCCAAATGTAGCTAGAAAGCCTGAAGGGTATAATATTTTGAGGAAAAAACAAGCATATATTCATATAGTCACATCCAGTCTTACCTGTTGACAAGGCATTCCTGCAATTAGACGTTACCCAAATACAAAATTCAAAGCAATTATCGCTCCAAATCTGACAGCTCTTCTTTCTCTTCCCTTTTCCTCATTTTGAAGTCATCATGCCAGAAAGTACCCTGGAGAGAAAACATTTCAAGATGACACAGGAAGAAGTTCTGTGGTCCAAAAATCTAACTACAGTACACCACATCATGAACTGCAGAGATACTTTCTCATAACAGATCAATGCCCCGCTCAAACTGCTACACTTACTAATGTCCAAATAATGTTTACTAATTTTAAATTTGACATATTTTAACATAACCATGGCAAATTCGTATCACAATGGCAAAAATGTTAAATCACATCTAATACCATATTAAAGATAAATTTTAATTAAATTCTTACAATTAATTCTAACTATAATGTTCAATTAAACAATCCATGTCTATGTGGAGAAAAATCTTCCACAAAATACAAAGCTTAAGTAAGCATTTTTTTAATAAGTTAGTGTGACAGAGCACTGCATATCATTCTTTTTTCCCTGAAATTCAACCTGTTATGAATTCAGTACCATTCTCACTTCAGAGAGCTACGGCTGCCTTTTCCCTTTATTTCTGATCTTTCACTTGAATAATTTCAAGTGAATTCCTAAAATTTAGAAGGTAGAATGCATCTTCTTTAAGAAGCAGTCAGCCCTTACACAGAATTTCTTCTCAGCAAGTTATGAAACTTTCACATTTCACAAACATGAAGCCCATTTTGATAGCTCATTCAAAGCTGCCAGTGGCATTGCCACACAGAGAATGAGGCATGGCATTTTAACTAACCATCTCTTTACTCTTAAGAAATACTCAGTTGAGATATTAAGACTATTGGTTAAAAAAATTGGGTACACTATCTCAAGAAGAACTGCAGTGTGCTGCTTCATTAATCCTGTATGAACAAGCCAATCTTGTGCATCCGTCACAACTTCTGTCTTCCTAAGTCCATCATTTAACATTTCTTACTGCACATTTACACAGGCAATTCAGTGCTACTTAAAAGCAAGTCACCTTGGCCAAGCCTGTGAGCTCTACTATCTCTAACACTTCTGCTTTGCATTTCTGCTGAGTGCACTGTCAAGACTTTTTGGACAACAGCTACACAAGAAAACACAGATTTTTTTTCAGGTACGCTGGGACCTGGTAAGCATTCAGAACAACAGATTTTATTTAATTTTTTATTCAGAAACAGAACAGTTAAAGATACCAGTTTCAAATTCAATAAATTCAGCTTCCGGAAGGTTACAGGATACAAGATATTGCCCATGCAGCAGTTAAAGAATCTGGATAAAACAATAGGCCTAAGTTGACCTTTTATTCCCCTCCACCTTATATCCACCATCATGGCACTTTTCCCCAGTATTTAATTTTCTGAGCTATGAACTGGAGTATGCCACAAACATTTATCAGGAACAGTATTTGGTTTTCACAAAGGCTGAATATGTGCTCATCTTGAAAAAAGGATCTATTAATTTTACTTGTATTAAGAAAAAACTTGCCCTAAACCCATGTCTGCTTCATATTCAGCACAACATAGTCCTGTGTTATCATCAACTATCCTTGGAGCTAGAACAAGATTACCAAGAAGAATTTAGTCATGAAAGCTCCGTATGGTAGTAGAGAACAAACAGAAATACTTGAAAGTTTTTCTTCACAGAAATTCTTTTCTTTTAGCCCCGATGTAACCCTGCAAGTTACTGTGATCTTTGCTAGATGCATTAATCTTACAAAGTGAGGTGCTGAAACCTTTCTAAACTCTCCTTCTAAACTGGAATGTTTAGATAAGATTTTGTGGTTCTAGTTAGCACACAGAACACAACATTTGACAGCTGCTAAAACAATATTATCTTACTTTAATTGTACTTGTATGAAAAAAAATTTGTGATCTAATTCTCTTTATGACCAGTACTGAGTATCACAGCAGAACCATCACTGCTCAGTGTGACCTTCCCAGCAATAAGCTGGCATAATTTCTCAAAGGTACCACAAAGTCGATTCACTTTGGGGAAAGAAAATATTGTTGTAAGAGGTATATAAACCATATTTCCTTTGACAAATGGTTCCATGCTTTTTTCAACAACCAGTTTTCCAAGATCTTCTGATAAACAGTTCACTGAAGGTGCAAATTTGGATTTTCTTTCACTGTACTCCTCGTGTCCTGACATTAAACGGTACAGCAGACTTCGCTTAATGATTCGTGCTGTGAAAATAACTTCACTGACCACTGCATTCTGCAGGTACTTCTCATCTTTAAGACTTGGATACACTGCTTTGAAGACCTTTACAACATACAAGAACACAAAATGTTTATGGTTATTAGAGGCTCAGATTTTATGATCTGTCAAAAAGAGCATCGAAAATAAGTTTTTTATTTGATCCCGTTTTGCTTATTAAACATTTTTAGATAACAGAAAAGCTAGACAATGTAACTTGATTATATGTATTACAACTACAGTGGCAGTTAGACAAGTTAGTGGAACTTCAAAAAAAATCATGCTTACATCTGCAAGCTATAGTTGCAGATCAGACAAGGTGAATCTCAGCAGTTCTTTATTTTTAATTATTCTCTTACTTTCCACATTACTCATCATGAGGGTCCAGTGACATTTCCACAGCTATGTAGATTCTAAATTACTTCTGAACTATCACCTGGAGGCCAGGACTACAGTTATATCTTTCATCTGTTCTCAGAGTCAAACATTAAATATGCTCTCACAGATGCAGAGAATGCTAATAAATTGTGGTATCAAAATCTGTGAACTTGTAACGTGTTCTGCACTGAACTATACCCCCAGGCAAATAAGGAAACTGGGTGGGCAATCTCATTCCCACTAGTTTACTAGGAAGTGCTTTATACCAACACCCTACCACTGAAGTTCTAGTCTGTAACTATTTCTTCTTACTTTCTGATTACATCTTGAAATGTTGATTTACTCCCATAAATCAGTTAGTTACATAATAAAATTATTTTGATTGTCCAGGTTTGATAGTAAACATGTGACATAGAACACTCCTGTTTAAACTCAAAGGATACTGATGCCAAAACTCCCTCCATAATTATCCTGTAACTGAAGATAACGAAAGCAATTTCTAGTACACATGGGTCACCAAGGCATGTTTCTAAGTTCTTTGAGCACTGAAGAGTACTTCAAGATTCTATAAAGGGCAGTAGATGACAGGTGACATTTCAAATGTACGAGACTTAACATTTCACTTCAGGTCACAAATCACTTGAAGATATATCTTCAAACAAAAGAAGTAAAATATTATGGTCACTGAAACAAATAATTTAAGGCCTCATAAAACCGAAAAAAAACCCCCATATTTACCTTTTTGCATTATTACTTCATATTATCTCTGAAAAAAAAAGTAAAAGTCCTTTGACTCATACCACACAGCACTCGGATGCGTTAGGCTTTGAGGTGACACACTGCAACACACAGCAGAGTACTTCATAAAAATATTATCTGATGTTATCGAAAGTGAAAGCCATTTACTGCTAAAAACCAAAAAAGGGTGACATGCACCACCAGCAAACAGGGTCCTTGGCAAGATCCCATAGCTCTGCAAAAACCAGAACTGGCTACCTGAAAACACTGGGATTAGGACGTAACATCAAATGCTACTGAGTGAAGCAAAACACAAAAAAAGGTCCTGTTGATCCAGTTTCTGGGAAACACCTTCCTTCTGATAATATATTTGACAAGACTACACAGTTCTTAAAAAGTGACACTCTGTTAGAAATGCTTTTTTATATGTATCTGAAAAATCTGTGTCAGTGCCAAGAACCACATTATGAAAAAATGAATTATTAGAGGAACAAGTATAAAAATAGTGTCACAGTATAGCTGGCGGAAAGGATCATTTTCATTCTAAGGATAACAGTATGTTAAAATAAGAATGATTATCCATATTGGTATTTAGCAAAAAAAAACGTAAAAGTTAAAGGCCTTTATACAACTCAAAGCACAAATCACAGATTTTGACACACTCTGGTGTGTGTTCACCAGAGCTGAGACCAGGTAGCAACAGGAGACCACAGTAAGAACACCTTCACAACCAGGTCATAGAAAATTTTACTCTTTATTCATCCTCCTAAAGGAAGGAGATAATACTTACCATTTTGTAAACTGCTTCAGTGGGTTTCTCAGACTGAATAAATTCACTGGTTTGAGGATGTTTTCTTACAAACACACCTATTTGGCTACAAAACCCAACATTGTCCATTCCTGTTGGTGGATGCCCTACACCAGTAAATTCCACAGAGTAATCATAGTGTCTAGCAGTCTCTAGAGCCCTAAGAAAGACAAATTATTACAATCATATTAAATATTCATCTTTTAATTTGATAAAGATGCATACTCTAACAGAAGCAAGACACTGAGCTTGTGAGTGCTTGAGTATAATTTCTCAAATACATGCCTGAAGATAAGCACTGTCAAAACTTGCTGAATCAGAGCTGTAATCATATGCCTATAGTCTGAATCATTTAGTATCAGTAATTTAGGCAACCAAGCATTACTGTTATTTCTAAGATAGCTGCATAGAATTTGTCTTAAATGCATTGAAAATGAGCTAAAACCTACCAACTTTAGAGAATAAAACTATTTGAGAACCACCCATTAAAAACCCACATCCCAAACCCACAAGAGACCAGTTAGTAGGAAAAAAAAAAAGAAGAAATGTGAAGTTTGTTGTAAATGTATAAAGTCTACCTAGTCAAGGTTACAACATAGGTTTTAATTTAGATGTCACGTGCAATCTTGTAGGACTGCGCATCAGACAGCATGAAAAAAAGTGATGGGGCAGGGAACTAAAATGGCACTACCTACCCACATCACCCTCCATGAAAAATTAGTCAACTAATCTCATCTATTTTAGAGAATGTTGCAATTCTTGTACTTCACAACACAAATGTGAAGACCTTCTCCTGTTTGCAGCTCAAAAAGTATCACTCCTTCAGTGGTATCAGTATTTTCCATTCACATATATGCAAAAACCAGAATCTAAATTCACTTGAAATCATATAAATGGTCTCAAAGGTATTCATGCTTTAGCGGGCATATTTTAGTACCATTATTTAGAGAAAACTATATGCTTCAAGCTTTGCAAAACGATATACTCTAAACTCACAGCATACGTGAAAGTCTGTGGCAGAAACAACCTCATTTAAGGTGCAAATTTTCCAAGACAATTTCTGACCAACAGTTGGCTATTGAGGTATAACATCCTTTACCGTACTGCCTATTTTCTTCCTCAACAGCCTATCAGTTGAATGTTATCAGAGGGTATGTATCACGCTCCCTCTTTATTTTTTATTACATCTACTGATAGGAGAGTAAGATACATCTCACACAACCCTATCATGTACATATGTTTTGCATAAAATATTTCATTGTGCCATGATCCACTAAACTCTCCTTTTTCAGCATGCTCTGCTACTTTTGATAAATCTGCTTGCATATTCTTACAGAGAAGTCTGGACTAATTGAGTGCTTTGATTACACACCATACACAGTGAGCACATTTCTTAGGTTTTTATGGAGGAGTATTTCTATGGCAGAGTATTATTATGTGAACAGGTTAATTAATACCTTACACTTGAAAGGCATTCACTGTATATAAAGACATACAAAAAGGAAAGTAAAAGATTTAAATGTTTTTGTAGAGCTGTTACAGTATAAGCAAGCCAACTTAACAACCATTATAAAATGCAAAACCCACAGAGCATGCTGAACTATTCATAACAGCAAAGAAATGTTTCACCAGACCAGTAAGTGTGAAACTCTACTGACATCAAACCACAGACACAAACTGTCCTGAAAAGATAGAGCTATTCCTTTCTCACATCACTGAGCACTCAAAGCTGTCAGCATACAATGTGCAGGGAACTCACCAGTTTTGAAACTGCTCTCTGGTCCATTCAAATTTGTGGTCTGGGTGCCTGAATAATGTCACTCCTGGAAGCAAAGGGTTAAATTCAGAATTTGGAGTACTGATCACAACTATGCTTGGAGCCATGAAGCCAAACACCACTTCAGGAAACTTCCTTAGTTCCGATTCTTCCAGGTGCTCTATTCTGTGAAGGATAAGTTCATGGACGTCTTTAAAAACACCCTTAACCAGTCAAAAACACCCCACATCCCTATCTGTAATTTTAAGCCTAGCTCTGCACTACTAGCACTGACACCACAGCTGAGTGGCAGCTTAGAGGTTTCTGTCCAAGAACATTTCCCCTCGCATTATGTACTTTTTAATCAATATCCTTTTTCCACCATAAGCTAGCACCATTTGCATTTCTTAGTACAGTTAATTTGTGTGCAAGTTAGAAGATGCAACATTCTGCTACTCTTCTGTTGAAAGGTTTGATCAAGTTTGTTTAGAGAATGGACAGAACTCCAAGCCAAACCCCAACGACCTTAGAAAAAACGTAGTATGCTGGCCCAATACTCACAGTTCAATGCACGTTACCAAGTCAAAACCAAGCATGCAAGGATCTTTCTGGGCAACTGAGCCGTGATGCAAGGTAACAGTTAAGGATCTTTCAGCTGGTTGCAAAAAATCAGCAGGAAGAGGAGACAACCTATGCCTACAAAAGTATTAAAAACATGATGTCATATAAATGAACCTTAGGTTCTATGCATCTTAGGTTCTTACACGTTACCATGCATGTAACTGAAAAAGCTAACACCCTACATAGACACCTTGTATATCTCAAAAAGGTTAATTATTTTATAGGGATAGAAAAGAATTTCTAATATGAACACTTTTTATGACTATCTACAATAGAACTGAAAGAGCAGAGGAGTTAATCCAACAGTTGTCCTTCACCTTTACAAAAAATCCCACTATAGTCTCAAGCTACTTGGAAAGCTGCTTGTAAATTCTGATAGTAGCTCAACTCTAGACATGCAGTTAAGTCATTATATCTAAGCCAGACTTAACTGCAGGCTTTTGGGGAAGTTATTGGCAAGCATATTCACCTATTTTTTTTTTCCAGATAAACAGACTGAGAACTAAAATGTATGTGCAACTTTTTTCTGAAATACTGCATCACACAAAACACACAAACATTAGATACACTAAGAGGCTACCTTTTTCATTCTTGAGAAAGAGCAAGTGGTAGTGTCAGCATCTAGATCCTACATATTTATAGAAACCATAATAATCAGCTTCCAAGAGAGAACCTTTGAGGTTCCTCACCAGTCTGACCATGCTTCAAAGGTCCATAACCTCACATTCTAGAGCCTTCTAGGCCACACACGAAACTTTGAGCTAACCTTCCCATTTCAAAAAGGTTGGCAAGAACAAAGTCCCCACCAGTGACTAAAAGAGAGTTACATGCACATTTTCAAAAGATCAGATTTGCATACTACAGGTACGTCATAAACAGATGATACCATTAACACAAAGTTCCAGTACCTTTACAAATAGTGTATTTCTCAGCTGTACATGCCTTCAGGGCCGTTCTATGACTTTGCTATATTAAGTGCTGTTACAGACATCTCCAGCCCTGCAGTCCTCAGACACAGGTGTCGTGTAGCCAACGAACAACAATGGGCAGCTCTGTTTGCCAAGCTACTCTTCCTGCATTTACCCTCATTTTGAAATTCTTTACAAGAAATGATGTAACGTGCCACGACGCCAAGCCAAACACAAACCTTAAATCAACACAATGCGTGAGCTTACATTTTCTCTTTCATTACACTTGCACAGATATCTAGCCCAGCTAACACCTCAATGCAATTGCAGAATTTCAGCATCCACAGAAGCGTGCAGTCAGCACATCCTAAATCTGCCACCTGTAAATTAGATATTAAACAATATGTAAATGCTGCATATTTCCAAGCCATTTTAGAGACTTTCATAAAATAAAAGTTCTGTATTTATGTCCAAATAACTTTTAACTGATAAAGCATTTCACAATCCTAACTAAAATTTACAGTTGCGAGTAAGCTAAACATGCTTTTTTTTTTTTTAAGGATATAAAGATCCTACAAAATGTTTTAAATCGATTAACCTTTTCTTATTACAGCTATAAACAAGTACACGTGGAACAGCCCATTGACTCTGGAGAATGTCTTCCACATAAAGGCATATTCCTTTCCAATAACCACAAGGTATGATTTTAAGTATTCAAGCTGTAGCAATTTTTACATTCATCACTACTTTTCACTGTACTACTCTCCATCCAACATACTGATAATAGGCTCACCATCAGGCAGGTGAGCAGCAGAGGATCCGCATAAAACAAGCTTACAGGCTCAGTCTGATGTTTAAGTGGGGAAGGCTTGGGATATTCAGGCCACAAGTCAAATCTATAATAGATATTCTTTCCGGTAAGCTTAAGAGGTAGTTGAGTACACGAACCAAACCCCACTGTTCCTTCTCAGGCTAAGTCAAGGCTGAAGCACACTGCTCTGTTCTCAGTGCAAAAATCCCGAGTTACTTCAATTCCGTTTAACTCTACCTTGTGTGTAAACAGAAAGTATACCCTCCTCCCCCATTTTTCATCCTAAATAAGAAAATTAAAACCTTTAAATACAGATACAACACTCCTGAATACCTCCTACTTAAAAGCAGATTACAGTGCCATGACCTCATAGACCATTTCTTATCTGAGACTAGTCATGTAGGTGATGAGGTAAACCTGATGTGTGGAACTAACAGCTCTAGAAAGCAAAGTCAAACTATGATGAAACCAATTTGAACCAAAATCCTCAGTATTAAATTAAAACAGAACGCTATCTACTCGCCAAAACAGGCTAGGGCACTTTTCTTGTTTAGTTTTTCCCCTCTTCCCATCAATTAATATTAATTACACGCACCTGTATAAAACAAAACACCATCATTAAGTGTCTGCTAAAGGCAATTACATTTTAGGAATGGCTCCTCATCTACTGTTGTTGGCAATGAGGTCAGCAGGTTATCTACCCATTTCCTATATTCCTGATTTATCTAATGTTAGCCTTTTATGAAATCTGTAACATAAAAACACAAAACACACCAACCTTCTTTGGTTTGTATTTCCCCACTAAATCTTTAACGAACTCGTAGCGTTGTTTATACAAAGGAGGTGTAAATTTAATAGTTCCCGTGAACTGTTGTTCTTGAATGTTCTTATCCATATTTTGCTAATGCTAAAATAAAAACATCAACACTTATTTTCTGAAGTACTTGATAACATCTAAAATTACAGTCTGCCGCTCTCAGTGGTGTTCGGCTCCCAGTTAAGCAGAGGTAGACCTGATCCCAGTTATATTCAAAGAATACCAAAACAGAATTTGCAAAATTAGGCACTAGCTGCTCTTCTCCATATATAAGGATGTAAATAACCTTTTATAAACAATTACAAGTCATATACAATAACAAAAACGCAAGTTTCCTGATTTGTCACTTTCCATCCAGCACACTTACATATTGTTTACACAACTGCAACATATTTAATCTTGTTTAGCTTTTCTGGCAGGAGCAGAAAAATAATTTGTGACTCAGGTGCCTGTTTTCTTGTCTCTCATATGTCATTTGTTTTATAAAATCACCTGAATAGTAAGATATCTAAATTTGTGTATGTATGGCCCAATACAAATCCTACTACATCACAATCAGCAGGAACTATCTGAATAACAATGTTGTGCAAGAGGAAAGTTCTGCAAGGCCATAGCTTTAGATTTACTATGAGCTAAGCCTTGTTATTAGTGCCTGTGCTTCCTAAGTAAACTAACGTAACATAGGATCAAGAGTCACCCCCAATAGCGCACTTCCAACTCTCCAACCTTTAATTAAACACTACACTTTAACATGCATAACTATTTAACAATAAATATCCTGACTAAACCTAAAAATAAAGCTCTGGTGAAGGAGAACCGCCCAGGACACAGGCGAGTGAAGGCCGGGGGCCCTGTGGCACCGGGCTTTCCAGCCCACGCTCACTAGGTCTAACCAGCGCCAGGTCCAGCACAACCACAGCCGCTGGGCCGAGCCTGTGGGCAACTCGACCACCCCGTAAGGCCTGTTATGCATAAATACGTTTATATACGTATGTACAAAAGCAGGAAATGGCCTCAGCGTTCAGGCCAGTCATCGGCCTCCTCAGGCGCAAAGCGAGCGTGCCGCAGTCTCCTCACCAGCAAGCGGCCGAGGAGCCGGCCCCAGGCACCCACCTCCAAGGTGCCCACAGGCTGCCGGGCCACAGGCTGCGCCCCGGCCCGGCCCAGGCTCCGCAGCCGCTGCCCCTGGCCAGGGCCGCCTCTGCCGCGCTGAGCCCTCTCCCAGGGGCTGTCCCTCCCTCTCCGCACAGCCCGGCAGGAGCACGGCGGACCAGCGCAGGCCGCGGCCCGGCTCCCCGACAGCCATCTCCTCACGGCCCTGCCCCTTCCCCCGGGCCCCGCTCCCTCCACCTGCTCTCCCTGAGGCGGATCACCCGCCAGCGGCGGCGGGAAGGCCGCGCAGCCGGGCCGGCCTGCGCCAGGCCCCGGGCAGCAGGTGCCGCCCGGGCGCCTCCGCCCCGCCAGGCCCGCACGTGTGCCCGCGGAGGTCGAGGCGAGCCCGCCCGTTCGAGCGGAAGGCCTCGACGCTTCGGCGGCGCCGGGGAACCGCGGGCCCCGCAGCTCGGCAGCCAGATGCCTCTCCTGGGGCGGCGGCGGCCCTCGAAGCCTCTTAAGTGGAGAAGGCTCGATTACCATCACATGGCATCGAACCTGCGCTATTGATCTCTGCCTGCGCCGGCCTCCCTCTTGTAATTACAAGGCGATGGGTGTGCCCCTAACGTTTACGCGCACACACACAAAATCTTATTACTCTTCATACTCCTTTTAGGTTCAGTTAGAATGCAAGGGAGTGCAACTCCGGTGCTTGCAGACATTGGTTGCCCTCCATAGGAGTAACTCAGGCTATGGCACCGGCACTGCAAGAGTTCTGTGGGGGGGAGAGCCATAGCGACAAGGAAGCAAGAAAACCGATGGGTTTGGCCGGATTTCATTAGGTATTTTCCACACTGGGGCAAGATTTTTGTCTCAGGGAGCAGATGTTTGGATGCACAGAGAAAATAGGTAAATGGGGCTCCCAATTTCCTGTTACTTTGTCAGTTCACAAGTGCAAAGCGCTGGGCTAATCGCAGGGTGGGGCGGCTGTATAAAAGGGGTAGGCTCGGGAAGAGGGATTTTGGTGGTGGGGAGGCTGGAGAAGGTTTGTTGACTAAATATGAGCACAATTCAATGTTTTTTGGTTTAGTTTTCAGGAAATACTAGAACTTTATATACTGATATCTGCTTGTAGTGGCTCAAATGGGGCTAACATTGTGAGTTTTGCAGGATGTGGCCTAAACAGAGCGTACATAACTAACAGCAGGTTAGCAATCCTGTTTACTCAGTAGCCAGGAAATATATGTCAATGTGCCTGCAAACTGACAATCCAGATGTTTTTTCAGATATTTCAAGTTCCTGGAATTGTCCCATTTTGTTCTGTTTGAGCTTCTTTGTTTTTCAGGTTTTGGAATACAAGAGCAATTAGCTTTTTCTATATTCATTTTGGTTTATGAGCAGTAGAAATAGGGAGCTGTCTACAATTTTACGATTGCTTTTATAACAGTGAAGTACTAACAAGAGCATGTGCAAGTAAGGCAGCTTGAGAGTTGCTATTTTAATCAGTTTGGATTGTGAACAGGCTTTAAATAAGTTGTAGTATTAATGATCTTTACTTATATCTGTACTTTAAAATAAACTTATTCTATAAACACCTGGTCAACTACTTTTGTAAGACCTTTTTTCCCCCCCAAGAACATTTAAAGACCTGCATAACCCTATTTGGTCATTCATAAATACTGTTTGTATAGGGAATAATTCCCATTAAACCCCTTTGACTAGTCTAGTAAATTGATTTTTTTTTTTTTTTTTTTTTTTTACTTCTTAATTAGGTTTTTTGCTTTTTAGAAAATAAAATACACTGCGATTGAAATGAGGGTATGAATACTTTCTTATGCAAGAAAAAAAAGAAAGGCTCTTTGCTTTATAACTTGGTTGGTCTTTTGGCTGTTGAGTCATTGTTTAACCTTAAACTATCATTTAGTACCTATCTCTCAATTAGGCAATCTATAAACTGTGCATACTATTTTTTTTGTACCTTCAAGAGAGATTGTAAAGCTTATTAATAGAAGTCTTTCACTTTCTGGTTTAAAATGCTGGATTCCGGTATGCTGTAAAATTCTGCTCATGATTTAGTATGACATTATTAAGAATAAAAAAAGTATAGGGAAGAACAGTAGTAAAGTTATAGTATACAGTAACAGCAAATTCCTAACACATGGCAAACTCACAATTTCCTAACAGTTTGTAAGACTTCACCCCAAAATGTACCCCTGTAAGTGAAACTTTCAAAATTCTCAGACAAGATAACCACAGAAATATCTTTTTGGATTGTTCCATGGTAAGTGATAAAATTGGACTGGACATCCAATCTTCTGAAGATTGGCAATGAGAAAGAGATGGAGAGTGCTGTTAGCAGTTTTAAGATGGACTATCTGCTTTGAATCCAGGATGTCTGATCACTTCCTTGCTAGAAAAAAAGTTTTGAAAAAATCTTCACATTATTCCCCATTACATCAAATAATTGTTTTGTATTCTTCTCTAAATGAAAAAAATAAATCCTTTGATTTAGTCTGTCTAAATTTTTGTGGGTTTTTTTTTCCCCTCAGGCAGTTTTACATCTACTTTACAGCTGCAAGGAATCACAGACGAAGCTGTGTCGGGAGGCACCTGTAGAGGTTACCTAGTGTACCCTCTGCTCAAAGGAGGTCCGAGTCAATGAGGTTCCTCCGAAACTTCACTTCAAAGGTATTTTTCACATTACAATCTAGAATTTAAA
This sequence comes from Coracias cyanogaster, assembly GCA_033124195.1. NCBI lineage: Eukaryota > Metazoa > Chordata > Aves > Coraciiformes > Coraciidae > Coracias > Coracias cyanogaster. Next base: position 9,622 of record JAVSBS010022285.1, on the reverse strand, counting down.
ACTGGATATTCAAGTTGTATTCAGTTCAGTATGCCCACAAATAAGCAGAAAGGTTATTTTTAGAGAAGCCTGTTACTTTTGTACCATACAGAGAGCAACAAATTATATGACTGTGCTGGAATAAAAGCATCTCATAGGAGAAAGTCATGAATCAATAAATCTTAAACTGCTGAAACTTATTTTATCCTTCAGTAATGGGGATGGGAAAGACAACTATATGCAGGTCCTACAGTTTCCCTTTAAAGTTGCAGTGTATGTTATTAAATGTGATAGCAAAAGAACTCTAATGCAGCACTACTGTCAGAAGACAGGTGTACACACTGGTATTTGACAGGGAACACGTGCAGCATATAGTTCAAGCGCTAGCAACCACTTCTCTCAAACTAGATTCAGAAGATGTTTAGTGCCTAAGTCCTAGTCTCTTTCTCCTCTGCTTCAACTAACAGATTAGGCCTGATTGAGAAAATTCAGAATTAATCTGTGTGAAAGAGAAGTGAGTCTAGGCTTTTACGTATAGATCACCATACTCTTATATAAAATTATATATAGTTTCTTGCAGTTTGCATGTGCAAATCATATAATTGATTATTTCTGTTTTGTTTGGTTTGGTTTTTTTTTCCCCCCTTTGGCTCTATTCTGTATAAAGACAAGGTAGGATGCCTGAGGGAAGAAATTCTGCTTTGAGTGAGTGGATTTATAGGTTGCAGCTGTATCAAAGGTTTCAGCATCACCACCAAAGAGGGACTGCGTAATAAGTACAAACATGTTATCTTAAGGGAAAAACACTGAGGTTTGGAACATATTGCTTAAGTATTCCAACAGGAAAAGATAAATACATGAAAACACAATTTGGGTAATAGAAATTGTAACAGAAATACAGGCTGTCTTGAAGTGGTTATAGAAGGCAAATTAAGGAAGTGCTCAGAGTCAAGGGTACCCTACACAAGAACGACGACGACAAACAACCACTCAGCTTTAAAGAGAAGTTACTACTCTGTCTCCAGAATGAGAGTACTTCACTGCTATAAGGACACTTTCTTAGAATTAATTTTGTAATTAGCTCTTTAATTTCATATGAGGTTGTTAAAAGGATATTTACTGTAATGAGATGGTAGAGTCCTGTGATAAGTAATGAAGGTTTTGTGGACACCTTTGGAAATCAGACGAGATGGGAAGAGGAGGCCAAAAGGAGCTGATGAAGTTATTCCTAGAAAAGGGGTGAACAGTCTAGATAACAGAACAGGCGGTTTAGAGAAGCTGTTAACTGTCAGGGCCCTGATAAGAACGCTTTTCTGCTGTAGTATGAGCTCTAAGGTAAAGGACCAGAATAACAAATATGAATTACTGTTTCTCAAGTTATCAACATGTAATAAAGATATTCTCATGTTGCTTACAGTAGTATTTATCTCCTGCACACATGTAGAGATGCGATTCCTGCGGATGCTTCCATACCAGCTTCTCCTTGCATCTATTTCTGGACATGTTGAGCAATGTGGAGCCTTTTTCTGTGTGTACAACTGAATGTATTTTGTCCTACTGTGTCCAGTTTGCAGTCATTTTGGTGGACTTTCCGTTATTTTGTTTGCACATGCATTTGTTGTTTAGAATCTCTTGGCAATCCTTCTAAATCATGTATTGTCTCACTTTTGTACTTCAGATTAAAGCTTGACACAAGTACAAGTCACTATGGGTTTTTTTTTGCTTTTGCAGGAAAGCACATGATTAAAAACCGGTTGGAAACCTTTAAATAATGAGTTAAATGTAACTTGAGACTTGAAGTTCAATTCAGATGTATTTCAAGCAAAACCAGAGGATTTTATCTTTTCCTTGTTTCCTGTTAGCATATAAACGTAGACGGTTACTTTCTTAAGTCCACCTGTTTGCTTTCAAATGCATTAACCTAATTTTTATTGTTCCAAGTCCATATGCAGTATTACTAATTCCAGAAAGAGGTGTTAAGCTTGAATTTAGCAGCAGGTTATAGTTATGGTTTTCTTGCTGTGTGCCAAGACTCAGAAATTGCTCAGCCATTGCCAGGTCCTGGCCTGAGGACTGGGCCTCATAATCAGTATTAGTTTCAGGTGATCAGGCTCTGCTGTGTCCTGGGCTTCTCCACTCTGAACTTCTGTACACTGAATAACTCTTGTCGTTATTTCTTCGCTTCGCCGTTAATGTGGAGGCAGAAGCAGGCGGCCGGTGCCTCGTTACCAACGGCAGGGGTGACCGAAGGGGCCGCGTTCCAAGTTTGCTAAGTCGCTGGCTCAGCAGGTCCCCGCAGGGTCCTCCCGCTTTTCCCGCCGGGAGGGCCCGCGGCCTGGCCGTCAGGCGCTGCCCGGCTCCGGGCTGAGGTGAGCCTCGGGCGAGGGCCAACGCGGCTCCTGGCGACTCAGAAGCGAGGGGGGCGAGCTGGCGGCGGGGCGGCCCTCGCCTCCCCGGCTGTGTGAGGAGGCCGGCTGAGAGGAGGAGGAGGAGGAGGAGGAACCATGCGGGTAGGCCGCGGGAAGGGGCCGAGCCCCGTGCTCTTCCTCTTCTCTCCCGCCCCCGCCTTCCGCCGCCGCGCTCCCCGCGGGGATTGGTGGGCTCAGCCCCGGAAGGCGAGGCCGTCACTTCCGCAGAGGCCGCCATCTTGTCGGCGGTTGGCGGAGGCAGCGCCCGGCCCGGTAGCCCGCGCTCTGCTGTGGTGCGGCCGCTCGTCCGCCTCGCAGGCCGCGCGGCGCCGCCCCGCCCCGGGCCCTGAGTCGCCATGGCCAACAACAGCCCCGCCGTCGGCGCCGGCAACTGCCAGGGGCAGCAGGCGGCCCAGCACCAGCCTGGCGCCGTCCCGCCGGCCCAGCAGCAGCTGCAGAGCGGAGCCCCCAAGCCGGCGGCCTCAGGCAAGCAGGGCAACGTGCTGCCGCTGTGGGGGAATGAGAAGACCATGAACCTGAACCCCATGATCCTCACCAATATCCTCTCGTCGCCCTACTTCAAGGTGCAGCTCTACGAGCTCAAGACTTACCACGAAGTGGTGGATGAGATCTACTTCAAGGTGAGCCTGCGGGCCGCGCCCTGGGCCCGCCGACTCTGGGGCTGCGCTGGCGCCTGTCCCGAGCCTCTCGGGTCGGGGTTTTTGGAGGAGGGAGGCTTCGATTGCGGCCTGCGGATTCTCTTTTGCCTTTCTGCTCCTTGTCTTGCTCGAAGGGGTGGGAGCAGATCTCTCTTTTTATTGCTTAACTGGGGAAATCCACGGTGCTGCCTTCTCTCGGTTACAAAAAAAGTGCGTTTAGCGTGGGCTTTGGAATTACGGAGTTGTAAGTTGAAGTGGGCAGCGTGAGCCAGGGCAGTGGGGATGAAATGGCCGTCTGAGGGCTGCGCGCTCAGTCGGGGGAGCATCTGCACGCTACTTCTAGAGACAAGCACTGCCCGCAGCCTAGGAGTTGCCCACACGCCGGAAAAACTATGGTGTTGACTGGAGGTGGTTTCAACAGGAGTTTGTGTGTGGCTTTTTTCCCCAGTTAAGAGGTTAGGTTTTCACCTTTCTATGCCTAATCAAAAACTAATTCATTTTAGCGCTTGTCTTGACGTTAGATAGGATGTGCTGGGGAAATAACTGAACTGTATCAGTGCTCCCGTGCCTCAGTTCTTGTTTCCTCAGCAGGATTGAATCAGTTTTGCAGCAAGGCTTCCATCAAGCCAGTCTCCCAGGTAGAGGTATGCATAATTAATGCTCATCAACACAGCCACATTCTTTGTTCTGATAATGAGAGCAAAACTTAGATACTTCAGGCTGATCTCTTCAATCACCTGTACTTTGGTGGTTATTGAGGTATTTCAGGTGAACTAATAGTGCTTGCTAGTAGTACTGTGTCAGCAGGCTTCAGTGTACTTTGAAATAATAAAAAAAAAGGTAGCCTTTTGGTCTCACTTAACCAGAGCAAGTCAGGTTACTTAGGGCACTGTAATTGTGAAAAATAATTCCACTGAAGTATTTTTAGATTTTTGGCATTGTTTGTGCTTATTTATGAAGACAGTGCAACTGTTTTTCCTCTTAATAACAGCCCTTCTCTACTTGTGCTCTGTCATTTGGAGTGGACGGCTTAATCCTCCTAATACTTAGAGTAGCGTAGATTGTTAACAAAGCTTCATTTTGGTTAATTTGCCACTTGCTGCATATGAGGTAGAAATAATCCCTTCTCACTCAGAATGGAAAGCGGCAACGTTCTTGCAAGTGATGGCAAGAGATGAAAAATTTAGAAAAGAAACATTTTGAGAGCTTACTCTATTTTACATTAACCCTTTCAGATGTAGTAAAAAATATTTGATATTATTTGTTACCTTATTATTGGTACATCTCAACTGCAGTCGGTCAAATCGTTCATTTGCTTGTCTCAGTGTTTCCTTCAATAAGTGGCTTAATCTTACATTGGGGAAGAATTTTGACATGCCATTAAATATCTGCTTATTAATCCAATATAATTAAAGTTTGTTTACTGAACTTGAAAGTTATTCTGTCTCAAAACTGCATGCCACGTGAAGAGAAAACTCAGGCCCTTACTTAATCCTGAGTAACAGATATATGAGAGAGAAGATAACCTCATGGTTAAGGTACTGTATTGATATGCAGAGGACTTAAATTCTGTTCATGTTTTAAGATTCCTGAAAAAATTGCTGGCTTTTTTTTTCCTTTTTTGAATGAGTGCAATATCCACCGTAGGTGTATTTTTGAGTGTATTTGTCTTTGTTTGGGAATGAAAAGAAGTGGTTCATTAAAAAAAAAAAAAAAAAGAG
>JAVSBS010022284.1:5948-21058 GCA_033124195.1 Coracias cyanogaster | reverse complement strand
TAGTCTTTTCTCCTATGACCCCGTTTTTGCACATTCTCCTTCTTCTCTATGTGATGGTCTGTGTATTCTTTGTCTTAAACCTTTGTATATGTTTCTGCCCATTTAAAATTAGGAACTTTTTTTTTTCTGATGTGCATGTACATAGTCTGATTGGTAGCTATGGGTACCTGATAGATTTAAAGAAAAAAAGCTATTTTTCTTTTAATGAAATGGGGAACTGTCAGCCGAACAAAACTGGTGTGCCACTGCAGAGCCTTTATATATAAGCAAGAAAGTCATCACACAACAGATTAATTTTGTCTTCTGTATGTATTTTCTGCAAATTATCAAGTGTCTCTTGTTTTCTGCTTTCAAAATTATGTAACGTAGTGAGTTTTGCTGACCAGAAATTGTGTTTTGTGGTAGAAATTGTATCAGCTGTTCTTCCTATCAGGACACGACCTAAAAACTTTAGACTTCTAGCTTTATTTCAGTTCCAATCTGTACTAGGAAACAGCTGATTTGTGTGACATCTCTGGGTCACCTACTTACCCTGCCTTGCCTTTTGTCCATTCAGCAACTATAAAAATTACACTGTTGTCATAGAAAAATGGGTTTCTATGAAAAAGATAGGGGATGGGATTACTCATCACTGCCCAGTGATGACACAATTACAATACAAAAGTAAAAATCTAATTTTTAGATTTGAAAGAACATTAAAAATGTTATCTAGAAAACAGTAAGTTCTCTGTAATCCTACCATGCAAAAATGCTCACGTATCACACAATACTGAACATATGTTCAAGCACTTAAAAAATGAATTTCAGTGTTTTCTGGTTTATTTTTACTTTTTCTGTTTCTAATTTTCTTAAACTATGTAAGATTTGTTCTAATATGAAGACAGAAGAAGACTTGTTGGAATGTAACTGTTTTAGTTCTTTAGCTATGCTATACCTTAAAAAAAAGGGTGTTTTCTCAGAGTGCTACAGTCTGTGGGTAGCTCCTGGCTGCAGAATGATGCCACATCCTGGCTTAGAAGCAAGCAAGGATGGAGGGAGGACAGTTACCGGTGGGAACAGTTCATTTGCAGTGAACTCACCTTTAACTTGCAGTAAGAACAGCTGAAGACATACCTGAAGTTTCCAAGCAGTCTATTTTCATGCAGATTTGCCTGCTTCAATTTTAGCCTTTACAACCAATCACCTGTGTTCTGCTAAGGCTGACCATACCGAGTAACCTGGTCTTTCCCTGGCTGTTTCAAGAGATGTGGAAGCAAAGTGCTGCCTTTCACAGAGTGAGATAGTATAGGTCATCTGATCATAAAAGTACAGCTGTTATCAATTATACAGTGGAAATAATTGTTGAGATTTACCCTACCATTTAGGGTAGAGTTTGCATCTCTGTAGGTTGTTGTAAGTTGATCTAACAGTTACCCTGGGATTGGAAGGAAGGAAATTCTTGAAAAGCCTGAATGAGACAAAAACCTGATTACTCAGGCCCAGCCGCTTACTTTGCCATTATAGTACCTGCCTCCTTTTGATACTTTTTCTAGTGTATTTTTCTATCTTTCAAAAAGGACAGTAAGATAAATAGTGTAGATTTAGGCATAAAATAGGCCATTACAATATTTGTGTAAGTCTGTGTCAGGAATTGCTGGACATTCAATCTGAACTTCTTAGTGATTCTGAAAAACTCTGCTCCTTTTCTAGTAGAAGACTAGAAATAGTACTCAAAGTATGATTACTGATAGGGAGAAGTGTTTGGATTGAATAAAGAGTCTTAAGATTATACTGGTGCTACCGTTAAGAAAAAAAATGCTGTGAAAACAATGTAAATAGTGTGGCTAGCAAATGGATGGGGCGAGGGGGGAGCGCTTGTGTATGTTTTTTCATATTGGGGTGAGAGGGTGGGTGTCTGTTTGTTTAGTGGTGGTTTGGTTTTTTTAATTGCTCCGTGAATACATCCAGATGTCAGGTTTGAAGTAATTGTGAGGAATAGCTTCTGAATACTGTGACCTTCCCATGGTGTTTGGGGATTAGAACACCAGAGTTTATCAGTTATGGAAAGTTCTACTTAATGGCACTCTCTTCAAACATGTCAGTTCACTTCAGCAATTGGAAGTCAGGAGTTACTGCTTAATTGAAGTAGAAGGTGATATGGAAGTTACCGTGCAGCTAACTTAAAGAACATACCAGATAGTCCCTGGCATGTGGCTGAGGATAGATGACTTCTTGAGGTGTCTCGGAGTTGTTCTGCAGGTGCACATACTTTTTGTGAAAAATTATGGTCTACTAAAGTCAACTTCTTAGCCAGCTTCCATTTTCTGTCATACTGAAATCATCCTTTCATACCTTCAAAGTAGGGATGATCTTGATTTGATGGCAGGTACTCCAGAGAAGTACCACATGGGATTTGAGATATGGACACTTGGAAGCTGTTGATGAACACTCCTAAAGTGGGGAGAAAAAAACCCCAAACAAATGACAGTTTCTTAGAAATATGTGAGGTTCTGAGTCTGTACGAGGAACATCTCTAGAATAACAAGGATGACAGAGATACTTAAAAATAGTCAACCCACTTCAGAATAAATGGTGTGGGTGATCACTTGCCTTGTTGAGAGTGTTTCTTGACCCTCTTAATTGTCAGTCTTTAACTTCCAAGACTAGTAGTAGTTACAGCTTTAATGCCTCCTCTCCTTTCAGGTTAGTGTACTATTATAAATCACTGTCTATTACCTGTATGATTAGTCTTTATTTAGTCTTTAGATTTTGTGGAGTACGCATTCACAGCACAGCATCCCTAAATGAAATTGTGTTGTTATGCTTCAGGTTGAACCGCTTTCCATTTCATAGTTAATTGGCAGAAGGCAATCACTCCAACCACTTTGTACATCTGAAACTTTTAACATCAGATAATAAATTTGGCTGGCTTTCAGCCTGCAAACTACTTAATTAAATGCTGCCACCCCCCACCCCAAGAAATAACTCATTGCTTTAGTTCTTAATCAAAATGTACAAAAGCATGTGTAGTCAGATACAGAATTTGTGTGGCTTTAAAGTATCTTCAGTTTATTCACAATGCTGAACCAGAGTTTTGGTTTATTTGCCAGAAAGTCATTGCTCTGTTTAGAGACACTTGTCATTTAGCACCTTCTTTCTAATTCTTGAAGTCTTCACTACCACAAGTGCCTTGGTGACCCTGAAGGCTGTAACTGATTATGGTTTCTTTCATGAACACTACATTTTTATTCTGTATTGTCTTCAGGGCTATTACTTTACAGGGTTTTTTTCCTAGAATTAATCTCAGAGCAATTCAGTGTACATAACTTAAAAAAAAAAAAATTAAATTGCAAGCTGTTTTAAACCATATGTGTCCTCCAGGTTTACTATAATGAGTACTTTTGAAAGAAGCTTCTCTTGCTTCTCCACTCTTGGGGAGAGAGGAGCTACTCCAGCTTTTATTATCTTAGGAGAAGTTCGTCAGGCACTTAAAGGAGAGCAATTCATTGTATTTAACTAACTGGACTGTGATATCCACCAGACATGCAGTTTGTTAGATTGTACACATACGTGTTGGGTTGTGTGTGCTTGTATTCAGTGCCTTCTTTGATGGCAGCTCTTGCTGCTTGTGTTGAAGAAAATTTTAGCATTCCATTATGCTCTAAGGAAGAAGAAAATCATCAACTGGAAGAAGTGGGAGTAAATTGCAGAATTACTTACAAAGGCAGTCTACTGCTATTCTGTGTTTTAACATGCTATTAATGTCTTAGCAATTCATATCTAACAATAAAAAAGTAATTATGCAGAAACATAAAATGTGTTATGGTATTAATTTAAGCAGGCTTTCTGTGGAGTCTTCACATTTCTTGTCTCAGGCTGAGTGATGTGGTCAGGTGGCCATTTTAATTGGACATGAATTTTTACTGCTGTGAAAATATGGTACTGCTTTTTTTACCTCTGGCCGGATACTTTAGTGTTTCATAAGTATTAAAGTTAAGGTCCTGATCCTGAAAGCTTTTGCTCTGTATTACAATCTGTAATTTTACATACATTAGTCATCTCAACTGCTCATGGGACTACTTAAGCAAAAAATAAAGCACATGTGGAATTTTGTGGCATTGAGGGTAAAGCTCTTTAGAATTTAAAAGGCATAACTTCTGTAAGTGTTGAAATGTTAGCCATAGGAGGTGTTTTCATTTGTCAATATATGAGTTTTATAAACAGCAGTCTGGTGTTAGTTCTTTCTTAGCAGCACAGAATCATAGAACAGCAGGGGTTGGAAAGGACCTCTGGAGATCATCTAGTCCAGCCCCTCTGCCAGAGAAGGATCACCCAGAGAAACCAAAACAAACTTCTACATCTATATTCGAACTACGTGATTTAGGGCTTGTGTTTCTTTCAAATTATAATTGGTGGATTTATGTTGATGTGAGTTGACTTTTTTAATTTTTTGAAGGTTGATTGTTTTGGAAAATAGTGATGGCAAAAGTAGTGCTGGCTTGCTTGCTTATCTATTCTGTGTATGAAGTTTGAACTGTGCAGTCTAATTCTGCTATACATGCAAGTGCTAAATTAATTACAGAGGATCAGCAGCAAGGATTAAGGTGTAAAGCACAGGAAGTGAAAATTGGGAGGTAAAGACTTCAATTTTTTTTTTTTTTTTTTTAAACCTAGGTATCCTTGTCAAACAATAAAACTACCACTCCGCAAAGACTGTAGAAGGCAAGGCAGCCTTTATTTTGAAAGGTTAAGTGTCTGTATAACAACAATACAGACAATGAATTTTAGAGTATTACCAAAAGAGTACAATTTTTTTTTTTTTCTTTTTAAACTTTTGTTGTTTTGTTGTTGAAGATGTGAGAGTCTGGTCTCAGGATATCTGAAGCCTCAGAAGTATTTTTAATAGATATCCCAGAGGAGAGGAATCAGAATAGTTTCTTATCAGTGATAAATCTGAGTGATTAAACAATGAGTAAATAGCAAATGATGTATTTACACAATTAAAATTTATTGCTAATTTCTTTCATACCTTATATTCATCTTTGTGATTAAGAATGGCCTTTTCTGTTGTTTAATTTTGCAGTGCTGACCACAGTTAACTAGACTCCTGCAAGTGCTTAAATGGATTGATAATGCAAGTCTAACTCTTGTATGTGCAAAACAAATACTCACAATAGTGTTTCTTACAAATGGACCAAATAGTTGAAGATCCTAAGTGCGTTGTTCCAGTTTCTGTAAATATTTCTTGTGTTAATGAAGTTTTAAAAAAATTCTTGAATAGTTGTTCTGGTGTGGTTAGTGCAGCTTGTTGTATCTTAGGAGGCACTTGATATAAAAATGGATTTGTAAGGTGGCATCTCCCTGGTTTAAAAAGTGACTCTGGCTTAAATCTAGTCCTGAAACTGAAGAGCCATCCATTCATCTCTACTATTAAAAACAGTGTTTCTACAGATGCAGCATAATATTCTTTGCACAAATTGAGGTGTTTGGGGAAATCCTTGAGGTATCTTTTTCAAGCATATGTTTTTTTCCACACACTGTCTATTTCTGGCGAAGACAAGTACACATCACTTGCAATTTTGTTAAATCATCCTGTTATGTACAATTTATTTTACCGGGGTTAACAATCTGGATCATTTATATTCCTGAAAGTTGTTTGAGGATTTAGAAACTTTTCTTGTAGTCATAAACACTTCTGTGCCTATGACTCGAGAAGTAAAAATGGGGAGAAAAGTCCAGTACAATGTTACTTATAACCAATTATTTTCCCTTTTTCAGATGTTCCTCCTGCTGATCAAGAAAAGCTATTTATCCAGAAGTTACGACAATGTTGTGTACTTTTTGACTTTGTTTCTGATCCACTAAGTGACCTAAAGTGGAAGGAAGTAAAACGAGCAGCTTTAAGTGAAATGGTAGAATATATCACACATAATCGCAATGTCATTACAGAACCTATTTACCCTGAAGTAGTACATATGGTAAGTGATTTAACAATGAAAACTACTTTGAATTCTTTTAATTCACATTGCTTCTTCAAATCTATCAGTTTATCTTAAGAAATCTTGCTGAAATCTTCAAAAAATATCAACTATGTTTGCACACCTGCAAAATGGTAATATAACCATGTTCCTAAATCCCATCGCCAGCACTGATTCCTCTTCTGTGTGAGACAGAAATTAGACACATATATGAAGCAGAAGTAAATTATGGTTTAAGTTGGTAAAAATGAAATCTTATATTTTAAAAAAAAAGGGTTGTTTTTTCTTTCCCCCACGGATCATTTTTTGGAATAGGTGTTTATAAACATAGGGAGCAAAGTTAAATACATCTAGCTATTAAAAAAACATGTAGATTGCAAAACTGAAAATCTGAAAATAAGTATACTAGATTAGAGTTAAGATGAGCTGTGCAAACTTGACACTTAATCTTAGGGAATCCCATCCAGCACTGCTGTTGATTTTATTCTGTAGAGAGGTGAAAATGGGAGTCAGACTTTTAGTACACAGGGTGGCAGATAATGGTTCTGCCTGAACAAGCTGCGTGGACCATTCAGACCTGTGTTGTTTCTCCCTATCCAAATCCAGGCCAGCTAGACCTGCTTTATTTTTGTCATGCTTGAGCCTTCTCCAGAGGAGAAGGCTATGAAACTAAGGAGAGTCTTTCAGCTCTCGTTGTGGTGACTGGACACCAGTTGCCTGGGGTAGCAGTTTGGTTAGGGTCTGTAGGTATTGTCTACAGTACACTTTGAACAGAAAAAGCCTTTTTAAATTCCCCAACTACTAAGCCTACAAGAAACTCTTGACCATGTGTGACGCGGTGTTTTTTCCCGAGACTTTATTGCTTGGGGTGAATTTTCAGGGGGAAGAGAAAACAGTGCATCTTTAACAGAAAGATGAACTTAGTCAAATTTTGAGGTCCTCCTACAAATCAGAGACTTTGAAGATTCTTCATTCTAAGGGTTTATAGTATGAAAGATGTTGCTTATTCTGAAAACTGCTTGTTATCTAAATCAGCCATAAGTGTTTACTGATACAGAAGTTATTTTAATGAGAACTACTGAGTATAGGAGGATTATGTCCAACTCTGGATGTCAAACATGTACACAAAGCAGTGAGGATTGTTAATGAGGAGATGTGGGATCATAGTTTTTCCCATGTCTTGATAGCTTGCTTATTCCTGGTTGTTTTTTTTTTTTAATTGATTGATTGCTTTGGAATACTTAACAGTGATGAAAAGGGAGTTATGAAAGAGAATAAGCTTGCTGAGATTTCATTTAGGTAGAACAGAGTTCATGATGAGTTCTTGACTATCTGTTGGATGTTAGTGTTTGCTCTGTGGAATAAGTCTTAGCTGCCCCTAGTTTCATAACATTTGCCTTAAGTGCCTGCGTTTTCTTTCTCCATCAAACAGTTACAGCCTGAATACATTTGGCTGAAGAAAGTATATACTTTCCTTGCTTTCATATTCAACTAATGATAATGGCGTCTGCACTTCGATCAGTTTAATAAATCTTTGTGCAGAATTTGGCTGCTATCTTAATTGCCAGTGTTTTGCTGGGGCACACAGCATCTCTTTGTCAATTATTTCAGTGAATTTAAAATTCTTTTTATGTGTGAGGTTTTAAAGGGTATGGGCTTTCCTTACCTGCAGCACGCACTTACACAGCACTGCAATAGACACTGTCAGTGAAGGAACCTGGGCTAGTATTTTGAGATTCAATTCAGATAGCAATTTTTTTAGACTACTTTTATGGAACAATTTTCTTTCAGTCATCTATTCTGAAGAACTGTATTTCTCCTGCAGTATTGTGAGCTTCTTTCTTTCAGGCATGTATGTGTAGATTGAGGGGTGCTTTTGCTAAGTTATAGCAGTAGATTTGAGTTGATGTGTGGATTTTAAGGAAAAATACATATCTTTGTGTACTTTAAGACCCCTCCAAGAGACATTGATAAGCTGTGTGCTGTTGCTGCCACTGAAATTTAATAATAAGGAGTAGTGTTTTCAATAAATTTGTGAGAGTGATCAAGAAATACTCAGATTTGAGAGTGGTTCTTGGTTTGGAAAGTTATGGAGTTGGTAGTTGACATAAGAATTAGGACTTTATTGTGCCATTCTGTTCATCTTCACAATTTGAAGGTTACTTATTTATGCATGAGTGTGTGTGTGTGTATATATATGCATATATGTATGTCTAACTTTTGTTTGGGTTTCTTAACGTTATTTAGGCGAAACACAATAATTAATTGCACAAGTTACCTGTTCCACAGTAATAAAACAGTATGTTTCCTTCTCAATAGCTTCAAATTTTCTTTCTCTCTAACAACAGAAGCATCTACCTTATCATCTGGTGGTTCTATTTTAGTTCTAGTGCTCACATCATGTCTATCCACCCCACCCTCACCTTTCTTCTTATGCTTTAATTGTCCTGGGCTAATTTACAGTGAGGTCTTGTCTTTAAGCTATATATTCATCTAGTGGCTTAGTTGAGTTATTTAATGTTAAGCCTAAATCTCCTTTTCAAAAGATACGAGAAAAAATAATTTCTGAAATGGATTTAACGTTATTCTCCAGAGTGGATGCAAGACTTTCTTTGCTTTCTTCCTCAAAATGCAGCTGACATATCCTTCAAATTCTTTTTACATTTCTAAGTAAAGATGTGATGGGAAAGGGATGTGTTTAAGTTATGCTCTGTTTACTTAGTACTTCTGTGGGAAGAATGCCTTAGAGGAGATTAAGCTTTGCACTTGTGTTTTAATGTTTGGCCAAAAGACTGTGAAGTTAGGAAAACTATCGGCCATTTGACAGAAAGGTAGTCTCTGTCGGGGTTTAACCCTAGCTGGCAACTAAGCCCCACACAGCTGCTTGCTCGCTCCCCTGCAGTGGGATGGAGGAGATAATAGGAAGGGTAAAAGTGAGAAAACTCACAGGTTGTGATAAAGACAGGTCATAGGTAAAGCAAAAACTGTGCACACAAGCAAAGCAAAACAAGGAATTCATTCATTACTTACCATCAGCAAGCAGGTGTTCAGCCATCTCCAGGCCAGCAGGCTTCATCACCTGTAATGGTTACTGGGGAAGAAAAACGCCATCATTCTGAATGTCATCCACTTTGCCTTTCTTCCCCCAGCTTTCTATGCTGAGCATGATGTCATGTGCTATGGAATCTCTCTTTGGTCACTTGGGGTCAGCTGTGCTGGCTGTGTCCTCTCCCAGCTTGTGCACTCCCAGGCCACTCACTGGTGTGATGGTGTGAGGAGCAGAAAAGGCCTTGACTCTGTGTCAGCGCTGCTCAGCAATAGCAAAAACATCTCTGTATTATCAACAGTGTTTCCAGCACAAATCCCAAACACAGCCACATACTAGCTACTGTGAAGAAAATTAACTCTACCTCAGTGAAAACTTGCACAGTCTCACTGGTATTAATTCATTCTAAATTTTCCTAAATTTCAGTGGTTTGGTAGACAAGAGAGTTTCAGGTTTGTGCCTTCACTGAGAGATGCTGCAGCTTGATTTGAGCAGTTTTCTGTTCTGTTGGTCAAGGATATAAAACACAAAACAGATTGAACCAGACTTCACTGGTTCCATTGCTCATGGACCAAATTATTCTGGTTTTGGGTTTTGATATTCTCAAAAACAAAAAATAAAAAGCGTTGTACCTAACAGCTTAGATAACCCAACTTTTCTTCTTTATAGGCTAGAGCCTGAGACTTTCTCAACTAGAAAAGGTTGATTATTCTATTTGCTTAACAACCTTAGCAAGTTTTAAACTTTTGAGTCTAGTCTTCCTGGATTTATTTTCTTGAAGACCACTGATTATTCTAAGTTTTCAATGTATTTTTTTAAACAAAGGTTGGAGGTTGTTTGTTGCTTGATGCGCATGCCTTTAAAAAGGGGGAGATAAAGATGTTTTAGCTTTACTTTTAACTCTCTGAAACTGTAATTACTCTGATATGCAAATCTCAGTCTGTATCAGATTTACACCTCAGTTGCTGAAATGAACAAATATTCTGAAGAAAAACAGAGCATGAGAATGGCTTTTCCTTCATGGGTATAGAATGTAAGTGTTTCAGATTTAGCTGATGCAGTTGGATACTGCCTCCCACTGTCTGCTCTGCCATCTGTCAGATGTGCGAAGGCAGGACAGCACATACATAGGTCCTTAGCCCTGCCAGTTAATAGGTAATTCACAGCATTATTTTAAACTGTGAGTGGGGATGTTAACGAGAAGAAATCAGAATGTGAAGAGGGAAACATGGCATTCTGTTGCTACTCCTAGGATCCCACCAAAGATGGGTGGAATGTGTTCCTCTGCAAAGTAGCATTTTTACACAGAGTCAGCTTAATCTTTCAGGGCTTTCAAGTAATCTTCAAATCATCAGCCAGAAAGATTTGATGCTACTTAAAAACAAGAAAAAAGGCAAAAAACCCAAATCATCCAACCAACCGAACAAAGAAAAGCCTCAGTAAAACCTGAGAAAATAGTAAAAATGTATTTATGGCACATGTGATTATTATCTGTGATGGAATTTGAACATAATAGAGACTGAAATTGGCATAAAGAAAAGATTTTGAATGTGATATTGGAGTAGACATTGCATTCTGAATAGCTACATTATAAGCAAACTCACAGGGTTTAGGTTTTTTTTCCTTAAATTGGACTGTATTATACACTTGTTAAAACTGTAGGGACCTCTTGGCTAATGGAATAAATAAGATGTTCCTAAGCCATTCAGTTCAGTGCAAGTTCCAGTGGAGTGATTTTTTTTTTTTCAAGCTGGTCCTGGAAATGCCCTGTACTGGCCTGTTTGCTGAGCCAAGTGCTGGTTTCTTGAAAAGGCTCTGCTCCTGGCAATGCTGCCTTCTTTTGCACAGAATTTTCTTGTTCCTGGCAAATCAGCTTCTCTGCCCCGTTGTCTTTTACTTTGCCAGACTTGGGAAACATACCCTCAGATTTTCCTCTAAATACTTGCAGAAAGACACCTGCATTCTGTTACAGCAATAGAATATAAATAACAATGTGTAGGTTAACTCTTAGCAGTGCTTGTGGTGGGTCTTTAGGACAGAGTATAGATACGCCTTACACTGAAGCTGCATGCAGCCCGCTGCAGCTCATTCAATAAATCAGTTTTGTGCAGGATGTAGCTCTCTCTTCAGCATAGCTACCATTCTCATTGTGAGGAAATGCTTACCAAAATTGACTTTAAAATACCTTAGTAGTTTTATAAAGCACAAAACTATCTATGTGATTGAAAGCAGAATCTACTTTAGTGTTATAAGACAGAATAGATTTGAAGATAATTTCTTTATGGAGCCTAATACACTCTAATTGTTACGAAGGGTTAGGACAGTACACCACTGTTTTTATTTTGGCAGTCTTCTCATTGCTTCTGCAGTGCGTTCAAGCTGCTGAGAGGCTGACGCGTTTGTCTCAAAGGATCATTTTCAAGTAGTGGGGGCAATTTATTGCATATACAGGTAAAGGCATTTGCAGGTTTTCTTACTGGCGTGCACAGAAACCTGTTCCTTCCACCTTCCTCAGTAAAGTTTTAATCATTAACTGCTCAGGGTGTGAGAACAACCATTTGAATCAGTAGCTAGTTGTTCCTTTCTCGTCCGCAAAGACGACAGCTGGTTTTGGTAGCTGTCACTACAGGTGGAGAATTTAGGATACCTCAGACCTTTTAAATCCTTGCACCATTCTAGATAAGGTTACTCTTGAGAATGTGTAGTAAATTTATCCCCGAAATCATGTAATTTTTGTTTCTTTCCTGGCCAACAAATGTGGTTTATTTTGCATTTGTGATTGTATAAATTGATCTAAATATGATTGTTTCTGAGTATATATTTTTATTTTTAAAAACCTCAAGCTACATGCATTTAGTTGTTTGGCCTAGAACAGGACCTTGTAAAAAAGTTTTCTGCCTATATGAGAGGGGTTTGTGTCTTTATTAGGGACTTTGAAACTCTCCTCATATTGAAGGGGTTTGTGAAGAGTACTACTTTGGTTCATACATAGTATGAATGTGCATCTAGACAAGCACTTGGAAACACAAGAATAATTTATTGTGTATGTATCAACAAGTTGAAAAGCAATCAGATCTGTAGTCTGTTCCACAAGGATGCTAAATGGTTTTCAGGGGTTTGAGAATTCAGATGAAGTGAAAGATTAAAGGATTAGGATATGCATTTCTCCTCCCTCAGTGATGATGTCAGGTAGATGGACATGGTTTAAGAGAAATACGAGTAAGAGGGGGAGGGAGGAATTTGGTTTTGAAGTGTTTCCATGTGTGCATACCCACAGTGTGAAATGAAACGGATAATACTTTACGGAGAGGAACAGTGGTGGCTAATCTTTGTTCTGCGTCCCTTCTTCAGACTTCCAGTATTGCACATTGTTGCAAGGCCTTGTAAAATGTATATATAACAAATGTTTGTATAAAGATTTTATATGCATATATATTGCCTGGGCTTTTAAAATGTGTGTGTATAAAGAGATCAGAGCAATATTCTCAAAATGCATCTTGACAGTAGGTTTGTGCTTTAGAGAGTATGGCATGGAAAAGCGTTCTCCAAGTTAGAAATCTTTAAAGAAGCATGAAAATACCTCATTGCTTTAACTACTGGCTTATGTAGTTTGTATTTTTGCAAATATTAATTTAACTAGTTAATGTAAAGATTTCTTAGTCAAAACCATCTTTGAGGTCTTTTCTTAATCATTCACTTGTTTCAAAGTTTTTAAAGGCACATGTGATTTCAGTTCGCAGTTAATATGTTTCGAACATTACCACCATCTTCCAATCCAACGGGAGCAGAATTTGATCCAGAGGAAGATGAACCAACCTTGGAAGCCGCATGGCCTCATCTACAGGTATTTAATAAAGACAAGGACATCATAGTCTAACAGAATTTTGACATTAAAGTCATTGTTTATTGACCCAAAATTGTTTTGGTTATGTTTAGCAGGTTAATTATGCTTCTCTGCAATATCTAAAATACATTTATCGAAATTAAATGGATAAATAACCTTTAGAAAAAGATCAGTATAGTACAGGTGAAAGGCTCATTGTTTCTTGCAGTACAGATGTAACTTCTGTGATTTTAAATGAGCTTCCGTTTGTCACTATGAAGGCTTTGATCTGCCTGTGGCACAGCTCTAGCTTTCAGAGGTACTGTGACAAACAGAGGAGAACAGAGAGTTTTCAAAACACGTACTGCTGGGCATGATGAATATTAGATTACTGTATGTCGTTTTTAGTAAAATCTAGTGATGGAGCTCATCAGAATTTCAATGCAGTTTAAAGAACCTTAAGTTCTTGTGCTTTGTCAGGAGAGCAAGAGCAAAGCTTTTACTGTGTGGCATAGAAAGAAATATAAATACATAGTGCAATTCTGAGCAACTAATTACTAATTTTGGTAATGTGCTGCTTATAAAATGGTTCCTTGTTTAAAAGACTAATACTAGTTTTTGTTGTTTATTTTTCAGCTTGTTTATGAATTTTTCTTAAGGTTTTTAGAATCTCCAGATTTTCAACCTAATATAGCTAAGAAATATATTGATCAGAAGTTTGTATTACAGGTGAGGTAAAAAAAGAATTTTTAATTTCAAGCTCTAAATTATTTTTACAGTGTATTAAAGTGCATCTGTTCTCTCTTTGCAGCTTTTAGAGCTCTTTGACAGTGAAGATCCTCGTGAAAGAGATTTTCTTAAAACAACTCTTCACAGAATATATGGGAAATTCTTAGGCCTAAGAGCTTACATCCGGAAACAAATTAATAATATATTTTATAGGTATGTCAGTGTTTTTGTATTATGGTGCATATGATCAGGCATACAACAAAAAATACTCCCAAGACGCTGCTAGCAATTTTTTAAATTCTTAGTAAGTTTATACCAAATATTGCTACGTCTAACAATAATTAATGCGAATCTGGGAGATTTAAATTAGAGTAGTCTTGCACACAGCATAAATCTGGCAGCTGAAATTTGAGTTAGTATGTGTTTCAGTGCGTGGTTTGATATCTTTATCCGTGAGGGTTGTTTTTTCTTATTGACTAGTAGTCTTTGTAGTGCCTTAATAAAATATAGTTCTTCATAATGCAGAAGTTGGGCTTAAATCAAGTGACTGAGATTGGGAATTTGCTTGGAGAAATACATTACTGCTTTTTCTTTACTCAGAGCTGAGATGTACCATTTAGGACTTGTGAAATACTTTTTTGCCATAGAATGAACTGTAGTATTATCCCCAATGCAAAAAAATTAAAGATGAAAAGTTAACCCACTGTATTACCAAAGGTCTTCAGGATTGTGTCCTGCCATTTTGTCAGGTGTGAATGCGGGATTATGGTACCTTTTTTTAGTGTTTTAGTTTTGATATGCTTCTCTTTTCTACAAATAATTACATTGTGTATCAGCTTTACAGTCCTTCCATTACATTTCCCTTTTTCTTTTCCACCACTGTTTTCATCCCAAAGTGAATGTATGATGTTACTCCTTTAAGAAAATAGCAAAAAGCTGCCACATCCTTGGTGCCATCTCGTGAATGGCACCCAGCAGTAGCAGCTGTAGAGGGAGCTTATCTTCCCTGTCTATGGTAACAAGTAAGCCTTTAGAAGAGATATAGAGGGGCTACTTTAAAATAATTAGTAAGCCTTCACTGGCTTGCAGACAACTGCTCTTGGCTGGACATGTCAAGAGCCAGTGCATCCTGAGGAACAAGTACAGGTGTATCTTTAAAACAAAGGTGTAAATTTTTTTCCCCACACACAATTTTATTAATTCCTAAACACTTTATTTTTTGAAAATACCTGAAACAGGTGGTACAGTACCATCACAGGGTATTGTATTGTGCTTCTGAACAGTGGTTTTATTTGCCTTTTCTTGCATTTTGCGTTTGGGGATAATGGAAGCAAAGTCTTCAAACACAGGTAGTTCTGGTGCAAGGCTTTTGAAAGACTAAGAAATGTTCCGGTCATTAGATCAGCTTTGTAATAAAAATACATTTATTGTATAAAAATACATTTTCAATCTGAATCAAATTAACTGAATCAAATTGAGAGCTTGTGAGTCAAATTAAATAAGTAAATCTGTATAAATGCCTAGCCCTACCACTGATCCATCTCTCGAAGCTATC
>JAVSBS010022283.1:18497-37899 GCA_033124195.1 Coracias cyanogaster | reverse complement strand
AGATGTATGCCTTAATTTGGCTGCACTTATTTGCTGATATTGATCTTGATGCACACTGATGTTCTGATTTTATGGTCAAGTTCTGTAATTCTACACAGACTATATATACACTTCATTCTGTTCTGGTACACTGAGGAGATGGGGGTTTGCATGCCACTACAATAAAAAACTGATTTTCTAGCTCATCCTGACAAATAACTTTTTTAGTCCTGTAGTTGTGGGTTTGTTTCCCATTATATCAGTCAAGAGATGGTTGACTCCGGGCATTGACATAGCATTGTGAGCAGACATTCAAGTAGCAAGTTAGCTCTGATATAACTTACATTATCGACTTAAATTTCAGAAAGGCAACTTGTTCTAGCTTTTTTTTGCTCATTTTCCTTTTTCTATTAAGTTGGGGTAAACCTAATCTACCTATTAATATAATAACTCAGATTTCAGCAAGCTCAGGTGGGAGAAGAAGTTGAACCAGATTCTCTGAGGTATTTACAGAAAATTCTTCCACTGACATTTTTTATTATTATTATTCTATATCTTCCTAACACAAGATGTATACTGTTTGAAGTATTTTGGAGTACAGGTTTTCATGGATGAGAGAGCCTCTACAAGAGTTAAACACCTAAATACACCTTTGAGGGTCTGGGCTTTCACTCTGTATCTCCTTCATTAAACCCCTTATTGCTATGTGGAAAAGTTCAAGAGTTTACTGGGACTGTGGTAATCACTTCTGGCCAGGAATCCTTTCTGAAGACAGATGGCCATTGCTCATCATATTAGTAAGAAGGCTAATACTTCTGGTCTTCAGCTGTTAATAGTAGTGTATTTGGAGTAATTCTAACTTCAGGTATCAGCTGTGTCTCTCCTGGTTTTTTATACCCAACAATTTATGATAATGTACTGAATTTAGGAATATAAGCTATAATACAAAGCATAATTGTAAATTTTCTTGTCTTATCATGTGAAAGGAATAAAGAAGGTGCTACAGATCATCAGATTTTATTAAGATGAAAAATAAAGAATACTGTCTTTTCAACAAAACATGATACCTCCAAAATAATTTTTATGAGATTTGGGAGTTTAAAACTAATTTTTCTCAATATTTTTTCAAGGTTTTAAAAATAATTAATTTCTTGTTTATTCCAGGTTATTTGTTAACACATTCAGAAAACCATTGTTGCCTTTTATTTCCATCTTTTCATCAAAAGACAAAAGACGTTGCTGCTTCTTTAATTTGTTGTGCAACCCTTCAAATTTGCGCATAATTGTTTGTAATTTTGACAAGCTCCAAAAACACTTCTGCACAAGTAGCTCGAGACAATAAGCCTCACTCTGTTCAATCTGTTCTTCAGCATCAACAAGAGGGACTCAGAAAAGTATAATAGTTTACATTCAGCCCAAGATAAAGCAACATGCTTTCTCTAGCTTCTGATAACAGCTCATGGAAACCATTTTAATATGTTAAAATGAAGTTTTAGGAAGAAAGAAAAATGAAGGATCTGTTAACAAGTGGAAACTTATGCGATGCCATCAGACTGCCACGAGCCCACTGAGTGAAGTTCAGGCTTTACAATGTTGTTTTTAGTGCAATCCTGCTCATTTCTGCTTGTTATAGACATAAGCAAATGGCTTGCCAAGTGTTTTTTGGTATTGTCTGTGTTTTTCTGTTGCAGGTTGTGCAGAAGTGAAAGAAAATTACAAATTACTTTGTGCATGCTGGCTGCAGATTACTGGTGCTCACAAAGGGAGGATTATTACTTTAAGTGGAGAATCGGGGTTGTTCTGTTGATAATGCACTACAGTAACCTCTGTTCATTCCTTTCATTCCTTTGAAGAAGCTCAAAATATGATCGCGCACCATCACAACCCCTGCCAAGCAACATTGACTACAGCAGCCACAGGCATCCCACACCTGCTGCCTGCTAAGCCTCTCGCTGAACAGCAGCGTGGAGTGGCCCTTACAAGCAAAGGCTCAGACAATCCTTCTCCTGGCTCAACCATCTTCTGGATGTCCACCAAATCTCTCTTCATTTTAGCCCTTTAAGACCATTCTATCACTTGAGGCAATGTCTCCAGCATACTGATGCACTGAGGACTCTGTGATTTTTCTGCCTGTAACACTCAGGCCGAAGTGGTAAACATTGACATATTTTCATTGAGGAAAGGAGAGGAGATAGATCTCTGTAACTAAAAGAGACACTTTTAAATATACAGAACAAGTACAGCAACAGATATTTCTCTTATGGTGGATGGTGCTTATTTCAGTCATTGGCATACCAAGTCACAGTGTGCACATTTCTTCAATAAATTATTATTTGACCTTACAAATAATAGATGTCTCAGTACCTTAACTTGCCACTATCCTGAGTTCTATTTACAGTTGTTTTTACTCACGCGGAACTCCCAGTGATTCATCTTGGATGTTTGTTTTCCCTTTAGGATTTCTACTTAAGTTCCTAGAAAAAAAAAGGAAACTGAGTTTTGGAGACCTTGATAATCAAGCCCTTGTGATTAGACATCGCGTCTGTCCAACAGAATTATAATGCAGTAAACCTTCAGCAGACACAGGTCAGTACAATTCTGCTGAAATCAACAGTGACATTTCAAGATGTTAAAGGTATGTTATAGCTGCAAAGTCAAATGATCACAGTTGGGAATCAGGAAGTGTACTACTGCCCATGAAACTTTAATTTGTCCCCCTTGTAGTGTGAAACAAGCTCTACAATGAATATCGAATAGTTAATCTCACAATTTTCTCTGTAGGGCTCTAACCATGGATTCTGATCACTGTCCTTTGAAACGCTCCTATGACCACAAGCAGTTGGATTATATTCATGTTATAAGAGGGACCTGAGACAAGGCAGTTCAGGCTAATATCTTTTCCTGTGCATTTATTTTGGGCTCATCTTAAAACATTCAGCTCTGGTTTTCAAAGATACACAGCATTCTTGGAATTCCACAATATTTGCCATCCTTCCTATATGTTCAAAGCAGGGGGTCTGCAAATAGCAAGCTGACACATGGCAAGCAGGTTGCTCCTGAAGCACCTGGACGCTTTGTACCCTGAGGATAGCCCTGCTGGTAAGAGCAACATGATGCAGCACAAGTCACTGAGATGCTAATGCAGGTCACAAATTTGCAGGATGTAGGACTTATTATTTACACAGCATCCAAAATACTGGCTGTGTCTACACTGTGCCTGAAAAGTCGTGACTAAGGACCCACTCAAAGGTAAAGACATCCCAAGGACCTTCACCTGGCATTGCCGTGGATTGGACTGAAGATCCTCTGAACTCACTTAAGCCTCTGGCAGATCTCATCCACCTTCCAGGTTAGCTGGTGGAGTCTGGTCACACCTGGGGAATCACTGCAGAGCAAAGTGGGAGTCACAAGGGTTTCCTCAGCATAAGACTGGCACAGCCTGGTAGGTGCCAGGCATCTCAGTTTTGCAGATGGCCCAGCTTGCCTCCAGGAATGGCATGGAAACTGGACAGAAAAGTCTCATCTGCCTGCCTGCAAAGTTTCTTCAGAGCCATATAGTACTGATAATAAGGGAAACGATCAATACCAACATTAAGAAATTGCTGCACTTTCCAAAAACCTATTGTTTCTAAGGATGTAATCGTGATAGTATTTTTCCTCTAGTGGGGCTACGCAAAAGCAGATTATATTTGTTTGGTATCTGCTAAACTTCTAGAGAATTGATTCTGAGATTGAAGCTACAAAAAGAAGGGTTTGCATCATTACCCCTTCCTCTGCACCTGGGCTACAATAACTTCTCGTGCTGCAGCCAACATGTCCCTTGCACCAGAGAGGCCTGCAGAACCAAAGGCAGAAAATACATGTATCCCACAAGATGTGTGAAAGCAGTATTTCAGCAAAAGAAAGTCAAATGATAAACCAGCAATCTGGTTTATAAATATTAAAAAAGCACCTGTGAGCATGTCTTTTAATGTAAGACCCCTGCAATTTCCCTGTGAAGAAATGAGATGCTCTCTCTAGTTCATTGATACAGTCAGTTCTCTGAAACCTAATTTCTTACATTCCCCTCCTTGACTCTTCTGTGTTCTCTTTACGTTCTCATCAGATAACAAGCTGTGAGCTGTCCTGGTCAAACTCTCAGCCTCTAAATATCCAAGTCTTCTGCCAGCATTTCTCCATACCTCACTTTTTTGTCACTTCATTGTCTTCTTTCTTAACATCCCAATCCACTCAGGCTCTTTTTTTCTTAAAAACAATTTGATGAGCTATCACTCCTGACTTGAACTTTTTTGAGCTCTACAGAGTTGTGGTCGCTGCTGGGGAAAGAAGCAGCATTCAATATGAATCACAGGGTATTTCATATAATAGAGAACAGTATAATTTACATTCAATTTACTTCCAAGGGGATTGTGATTATCAGTAAATGACAACATCATTGTCATTTTGTAGAAAGCAACATGGTGTATGTCAAGCAACACTTAAAGGAAACTCCTTTTTGTGAAACCCAGGTGAGACAGCCTGGCTTCCAAATATGCTCACTGCAAATATTTTCCTTTAATTGCTGTTCATGTTACAAGTTTTATTGAAACTGGTGCTTGTGTATTAAAATACCTTCTAAAAACAGTAGAAAATTGAAGAACTAAATATAGTATTTTAAATACATATGACAAAAATAGAATAAAATTGATAAATTTTTTAACCCTTGGCATATTTAATATAGCCATAAATATGCACTTCTGACCCAATCTTTCTTTTATTTAGGAAAAAAATCATCCCTTTATAATAAGAACAGGATGAGTCCCATATACCATGACAACTCCACTGATAAAGTGATCAAGTACTTTAAACTCCATTTGACTTGTGCTGGTCTTCTGCACTGGGATAGCTTTCTTTGACAGTGTATAATTACATACAGCTTCAGTGTTTCAGCCTTCAGAAATTTCTTTGGTGGTGAATAGTTTTGATGTCAGAATCTTTCTTGATCTTTCATGAGCTTGGTTATCACAAAGCCAACACTTAATTCAGGATATGAAGTCTCTTCTCTACATCTGCATGAAAGCATGTTCTGAATGGACTAAGGAATTAAATAACTGTCTCTGGTTGTGGCCTTATTAGACAATCACACTTTTGATTCTCTGCTTAAATGGAGAAGACCCAATACTAGCAATGAATGTATGTTGCCACGTACCTTATCTTACACATAAGTGAAGAACGTCAACTAATTTCCAATTTACACCCTTAGAGATGCTCACACCTACAGTTAAAATACGTTAGAAGGAGCAATTTAGATGTGGTTGCAAATTTGTGCTTTAAATGTTGACAGCCCTCTCCTCTGATCACCACACTTGTTCTTCTATTATCACTTTCTCTCACAGTTCGACTTCAGTACATCTCTAAAAAATGCCACTGCACCAGTGACAGCACAAGTCTAGAAATAGGAAAAGTTTCAAATAGGATGGCAGATTCACTGTGTAAATTGTTTGTTTCTTCTCTGATGACTGTTTTCTGCAACTCACACTAAGTGCTGCACTATCCTTCCATTTAAGTAAATCATTGCTCACTGTGAGTACCGGGTTAGGCATTTGGCCCTGAATAACTGGAAACAGAGCAGATAGATGGATAGTAGCAACCTGGTAGTGCTCTCAGTGCAGAGGTGTTTCCTTCCAAAGACACTTTGGCTTCCCACCCAGGCAGCTGACCATGTGCAACGGCGAGAGGGAAGGGTCTTGGCCAAACACTGAAGCACCTACCAGAGCCACACATTGTATCAGACAACGAGTTATGAAGGGCAAAACACAGAGATCAACGTAAATCAAGTTGTGAATTATAATGACCCTCTTAGTGCTGTCAGGAGCTATACTGAGCCAAATGTGAATAAAAATCAACAGGGTGAAAACAAATATAAAGCATTTTTATGCACACTTCTGGCCTATGATATATCTTTTAAAATAATGGCTTCTTTGAGAAGAGCATTCTCCAGACCACTTTTTCTTTCTATTTCATCCTGCAGTGAATCTGTACTTCTGTTTTTACATGACTTGCTGAGATGATAAAATTGAAGAGTCACCAGTTCATCACTACAACTTTATTGCAAAGTCAAACAGAAAGAAATGACAACCAGTGAGGATGTGAGCCCTTATTTTCACACAAAACAACCATAATGCTTTGCAAGGAAGAGGAATAATAAGGCAAGGCAGATTAATAATCTTGCAAAGGCGATAAAAGCTTTCTCACCAATGTATAAACATACAGACTCAAAGCCATGTCAGAAAATACCTGACTGTGAGTCCAATACACCTGTGATCATGCTCCAGGGAGCTCCAAATAATAAAAACCTGAAGCTATTATGTTTCAAAGAGATCTGTTGGTTTTACACTTACTTACTGTTTTTTCATTTCAGTTAATAGCAGCTTCAAGAAAGTATAGAAAAATACATAAACACATATGAATTTAAACAGACATTTCACACACATAAATTGAGTTATGCTAGCATTTAAAATAAGCTTGAGATTTTAAAAAAATGCCAAAGGGACTAGGTAGGTCTTTGGAGGGACTATATCTTGCACAGCTTAGAAAATACAAGCCCTAATAAGTATATATTTAAACACAAATGGACTATTGGGTCAGTATTTATTGAGTATTGAGAAAGATAAACAAAAGTGTGTTTGTCTGAGTTCTATATTTAAGAAAAACAGTTTTTAAAGCTTCTATAAATTGCAAACAACAAAATCTAAAATCAGAGCATAGAGCACCTGGTCAAGCATATTGACACAGTCACTATCTATAAGTAAATGTATATATACATTAATAAATAAGATGTGCACAGACAAATACAACATGAAAGACACAGAATATATAAAATTTTAATTTTATTGTTCTGTGTAATCTAAACTGGAAGTCATAACAACTGTAGGCAAAATGAACAAAAAGGGATATTGTTACATACTTTCTAGTTCTTGAAATCTAAGACACCATATCTGAGAATGTTTTAAGTTTACAGAGACATGTGAAGAGCATAGGGAGACTTTCATTTGGCATGTTTCTACTGGGAGAAATGTCATTGTATTGACATACAAAGGAATGACAAAATAAGTATTATCAGTAACAGTTTTGATGAAATGCATCCAGTTTAAGTAACATGAATGCAACAACAATATTCCTATATTTGGCAAAAGCAGTGGAATTAAATGAACAGAGTTACAGGGAGTTTTCTGTTCCCCATGACATCACATAAAACAATTAGAGGAGAAAAACAAACTTTTCATTAGAAATACTGAGCAGATGCTTGCAGAGTACGAGTCTTCTTGCACTGTCGTCTTCTTTTTTTTTGGTTTTTTTTCATTACAGATGGGCTACTAATAAAGTAAGAATGAAATAAATTTACTTTGTTTTAGTCAGGTGTTATCTTTACTCATCAACCTCTGCCAAGGTCTCCAAAAAGTGTAGTTTTGAAGGATTTTTACCAGTGTGAAAAACTTTTCAGGGATAAATGTGCATTTTGAACTATCAATAGAAACTAGTGGAAGCTACAGATTGGAAGAATGAGACTTCCAACCAGTAGTGTGAGTTTGCCACCTCAAAGAAGCAGGGGCTTCAGTTAGGATTAATGATCCCTAAGGGTCTACATAGGAAACACAGGCAACCCTGCCTGACCTGTGGCCTGAAGGAGGGAGGACTCATCGCTCAAGGCTCCACTTCTTTCCAGTGACCTTCCAACAACAGTTCTGTCCTGAAATCACTTCTATCTCTTGCAATTTTGCGCTTTAGCTGTATTTGACATAAAATGCCAAGTACCGTGACTGAGATTTACTCATGCTTGCAAACATTGCTTTTATTTGCATTGACTGAATCCCCTTGGGCATCTCTTATTTTGTCTGTAACTGGACAAAGTACAGTCATAAATATTAATGGTGCTGAAAGGTATACCAATAGGGAAAGAGTAGCGCATGAGACCCCGGACGACCCCACCCATGCTTTTCAATTGCTTTTGGTTGTACCATCTCTTGGGTTGAAAAGATAATTCAATCTTTTGCTCCCTGGTTCCTGCCTAATGAGACTGCCAACAGGAGCATGCCAGTGATGGTGATTTGCTTTAGCACGTGGACACTTGTCCAGTGGAAATGGCATGAAATCACCAGCACATTTTACATAAGCCAGTGAACAGTCATCAGCGAGTAGGAAAAGGATGCTACGACATGATCAGTAAATAAGTAGGTGAAATTCTATCTTGTCTGTAGAGATGTTGGAAATGAAATCTGCTGCACAGCTTGTGGGTTTATATGAACAGTTTGCTAATTAGAGTTGTATAAAATGACAATTTTTCAAGAAAATTTCCACCCTTCATAGCAGCCCAGTGTGAAATCTGATATATTTTGAAAACCCAACAAATGAGCTATTCTCATATTTTAAAAAAAACTTTCTACAGGCAATTCAATACCACTACTCAATGCTGCAAATTTTTCAGTACCACCTAAACATTTTTTTGCTGCATAGATATTCACTGGTTTTTGGCACCCTTCAACTGCTTTCCTCCTCTCTCCCCTGCCTATTTCTTTTGCCCACCAGAATAATGAAAAAAGTGTCAGGAGAGCTCACACAAACTCACTGTCATTTTTTAAGCTGCAAGTAATGACATTCGTTAAACAGATGCAATAAAACCTAAAAATAATGAAGCGGGTTCATTCTTTTTGAAAGTATGGGTGTTTGCTGCTGAAAGAAAAAAATTCTTTCCAGTCACACCCATTGGGCTGTTCATGTGCAGAGTTTGCTGTGGAAATTCCTTTTCTGAGGAATTCTTCTGGAGGATTTTAAACAGGATGCTTCTGTCTTTTTCACCGTCACCCAGATGAAACTAGAAAGGTGCAAAAAGGCTGAGAAAGAACAGGAGCCCTATAGAATTCTTCAACATAGTCTCAGTTCTGATTATGTCCCTTTTCCATTGCTCTGTTGAGCTCTGCTAACTGGGAATTTGCCCTGTGAAAGCAGCCAGAGTAGGAGAGTCTCTTCATGCAGCA
Organism: Coracias cyanogaster; assembly: GCA_033124195.1. NCBI lineage: Eukaryota > Metazoa > Chordata > Aves > Coraciiformes > Coraciidae > Coracias > Coracias cyanogaster. The sequence continues at coordinate 28,906 of JAVSBS010022283.1, read as the reverse complement.
TCCCTCCCCACAGGGAGAGCTGCCAAGGGTGGATGTGAGATGAGGATCATTTTTGACCTTTAGCCAGTCCCAAGATCAGGTCAGCCAGATAAGTTAATTGGGATAAAGCACATTGTTTTTGCCTAGCACGCAAACCCTCCCTCCAAGTCAGTCTGGATAGTCCCCCTCTTAAAAGAATCGAAAATAAAATATTTTTAATTCTTCATCCTTTAAATTATTTTGTTTATTAATAAAATTCTATTTTATATATATATATATATATATATATATATACAGAATGTGATTTATGCCCAGAGAACCCAAGATTTGAACTTTAATGGGAATTGGCCTGTGCTGCCTACAAACATGGTAGTAAAGAGACAATCATCTGGGGGTGTGTGAATGTGTGCACATTCACGTTAGTGTTATTGGTAGCGGTGGCAAGGAGAACAGTGAGTATTTTTAAATAGCTAGTGCTCCACAATGCCAGGTTTTAACACATAGCCCTCTCAGCCACGTTCTCTTTCCTTTTTAAGAATACAAGCTAAACTGGGAGATGCTCCCTATTCCCAGTCTCACGTTTATTTGGTTTTTTAATAAATAAAAGTGACCTACATTTGCTGGATAGGTGGCAGAGTGATTAAAGGGTCAGCTGTGCTGCTTGGGGCAAAGAGGAGGAGATTCATGTAATTCAAGAAGACTTGAAAGGGAAGGAAGCAATGGCCTTTAAAGAAAAAGGGAATAAATCTCTTCAGGACACAACTGAAAGCTGGTAATATCCCCAGGGCTCTGCCCCAATGCCTTCTCTTAAAGAAAACTCTGGTTCTCCACCTCCCTGGCCTCTAAAACTTCTTCTTTTCTTTTAAAGTGAAATATGGAAAGAATCCCATATGTGACCCATTGATAAGGGCAGCATGAACCTATGGGGGCGACCAGTTCTTCTGCAGTGCCTTTCCTTTAGGAAACAGGTCACAGAGGCCAGTGAAGATGCCTGAGACACCTGGTCGGATGGTGCTGCTGGCAGAGACTATCTGCACAGCTGAGGCCAACATTAGGAACCACTAAGGAGATAACCAGTTCCTGCCATCACACAGCAGTGGTCACCATACACAGCCCAGTGCCCTGTAGCAAATCCAGAACCTGCTGTAAACTCTGAAAAGCCAGCAGAACCCAACGGAGCAGAAGAGAGGAGCTGTTCCACCTTCTAGGCTACAAGCAAAACTCCCAAATGGCTTCAGGAAGCAGGGAGTATGACAGAAAGAGACAAAAAATCTTAGTCATCCTGACTTCGAGGAAAAAAAAGTTACATTTTCTGCCCAGGACAAAATCTTTTCAGCTCAGCTGTTGAGGAAGATAGCCTCAGAAATGCTTTCCAAGGACTCCTCCATAAGCCCTGCTATAGAGGCAGGGGTGGGCTAAAGCCCGTGCATTGCTTCACAGCAGTGCAGTGACAGGATAGCCTACACAGGTGACTGTGACGCAGAAAAAGGATTATCTGGTTATTACTATCAGATGATGTTTTGCAGCAGACAGAATGAAACCCAGGGACCACTGTTGTAAACACCATAGAAAGAAGTTGTTCCCATCTCAAGGCATTTGTCATATGAGTAAAAACAATGCCTGGCAGGTGGCTGCTGACCACAATGGCAGAGTTCATGGACTGGGGGATGAGGTGTTCTTCAGTTGCACAATCTGGATCCAAGGAATTTCTAAAGTACTGAATCACAGATTTCAGCCAGAGTTTTGCCTGAGAAGCTGCAAGAGTTATATCTTAATTAGAAATCTGTCCCTCTCATTGGCTGCCAATTCAGTTACTCAAACCAGACACAGAAAACATTTCTTTCCTATTTTGTCTCTCTGTTTTCTCCCCATTTCTTAATCCCATGGAAGAAAGGGGCAAACAGATCAGATAGGACTGTACTTTGGAGACCTTGCATGCAGTAACTTCCTTGAGCTCAAGGAGATTTTAAGATGCAATTTGTTGTGACAGATGTGGATGGAACTGAAGTGGTCTGCAACATTCCTGGGATCCTCTCCCTCACAGGTCCCACTGCCGGTGGCAGAGGTCCCCGGCACAAAAACCACCGGGTGCTTCTGGACCCCCATCCTCCTTCTGCACCTACTTCCTTCTCCATTAAATGCCTCTTGCCCCTCTGCTTCAGTCCCCTTTCCTAAATTAACCAACTTGCTATTTTTAATCTGTACCTTCACTTGATGCGGAGCTGTCAGCACTGCTCATTTCAATGGCTTGGAGTGGCAGACCGAGTATATGCAAACCCATTTTCTGGCTCCCCACATGGCAAAGCCATGTCTCTGCAGTGGAACACTACTGTCTGCGGTGGGGATGAGTAATTCTGCCATGGCAGGTGAACATGGATGGGACCATGGGCAACACCTCCAGCACTGCAGCTCCAGGATGCTGGGATGTTGCATTTGGCTCCCAAGCTGTTGAACGCACTTGGACCCACACAGGGCCATAGGTGCTGACAGTGCCTGGTTCCTCATGTGCAGCAACTTGCAGCTTGGACCACAGTGCCAAGAGCTCATATTGGAACTGCTGAGTCAAAGCTGGGACCCACAGGGATCAGGTCTGGGCTTGTCACTTGTGATAAATGAGTGCCCATGCAGTTGTGGTCACCTGCAGGCCTTGGGCCATCCACATCCTACTTAGGTTTTATCATGAAAGCTGCTTTTTTCTTTTCAGTGGTGCTCTGTGATAGGATAAGGACCAATAAGCAGAAATTATAACACAGGAAGTTCCACCTAAACACAAAGAAAAACTTTTTTACATGAGTGTGACGGAGCACTGGAACAGGCTGTCCAGAGAGGTTGTGGACTCTCCTTATCTGGAGACTTTCAAAACCTGCCTGGACAAGGTCCTATGCAACCTGATCTAGGCAAACCTGCTTTAGCAGAGGGTTGGAATAAATGATCTCCATAAGTCCCTTCCAACCCCTAACATTCTGTGATTCTGTGAGTTTGAGGTGTACTAGATAGGGATGCAAAACCTGGGCTTGTCCTTTTATGCAAGAATGAACTTCATTTTGAGATACCTGACAGTGGCAAATTTTGACTTTCCTTACTGATCCAGAGCACCAAATCCCAGAGGATATCACACACCCAGAAGTCCCATCATCTTCAATGAACACAGTGTGCTCTTTCGGGATATGGCCAAGGACACAAACTGGGACAGTCCTGTGAGTAAGCGATGAATCCAAATAAACAGTGACTCACGGATTTGGCTTTCTGATATTATTCATTAGTGAAGCATAGAAAAGGCAGACCACATGTCACCCAAATCAATACAGGTTCAACTTGCCAATAGAAAAGATATCAAGTCTGGGTGGAGCCACAGGGTGGTTGTGGAGGGCCAGCGGCAGCAATGCGGCTCCCTCTCTCCTGAGCAGGACAGTGACGTGGAGAAGAGACCTTTAGCACAGCCCTGGTAAACATGCCTATGGTCAGTAAACATCCAGAGCTTTGTATTCCTCTGTCCCTCGCAGCTTAATGTACTTGGTGCAATGAAATTGGCATCAGACAGGCTTCTCCTGACCCACAGTTGTGGAATAAGAGATCGGGATCAGAGCTTTCTCAGTCAGGAGAAGACTGCCCAATGTGTGGGCAAATTTTGCTGTAACCACAGGGTTTATTTACAGCCTGAATACTATGACCCTTATAGTTTTCTGTTCATTTCTCTGCCGCTACATCATCTACAGGGAAAAAAAAAAATCTTGTCATTAAGACAGGGTTTGTACCATCATGCACAATTTAATGAAATCAAAATAATTTTGACCAAACATGGGATGACAAACAAAGTTCTGTTTATGGTGAGATAGATGTAAAGCAGTTGTAGTGGTGATTTAGAATTGATTCAATCTAAGTGCATCTCAAAAAATTGTGAAATAGAATCTACCAGCTAAAACTAATGAGCACAAAACTACATTGATTTGGCCCAGGGTGGACAAATAGAACATCTGGCATATTTGGCACCGATGACACAGCTGGCATTGTTGGACCCGTTTCTGCAGAAGGTACAGATGCAGAAATGGGAGAATTGGTACAAACAGTGCAGATGGAACAGTTGGAACAGATGACAGTGGGCAGAGCTGGCGATGCTGGCACAGGTGTCATAACCTCAACAGCTGGCACAAGTTGTGACAATCCTGGGATTTCTTAGTGCAAGGCACATGTTCATTTTGGCTTTGGCTGCAGAGAGATAAGAGCATTTTATAATTAGTAAATGTGCCATTTAAAAAAGAACTTTTTTTCTCATCCTTAAGGACATCCACCTCCAACTGTTACAGCCTGGAATGTGGAGCATTTCTGCAAATTACAATTTCCCAGAGAAAGCCACAATTGATAAATACAGATTTAATATAAGGTAATTAGACATTTTTATTCTCATATAGATAATAATCATGAATAGGATTTCTTCATAAGAGGTTTGTTAAAAAACATGGTCAGATCTGTAGCCTGATCATGGAGATTAAAACAAGCTTTGTCTTAAAGCCAAGGCTTGTTTACCACCAAATCGGTGGACTATATTTTCCAAGAGTGCAATGCTTCACAATACAAGGGAGTTTGATAGAAGCCACAAGGAAGAGCAGGGTGCTGGGTAAGCACTGCAGAAATGATTAACTCTTAGGCTGAAAAATGAACCATACTTAGGGCAAGAATGAAAAAACAGAAAAGCCATCATATTGCCTTTTCTTTAGCAATGCAGCTTTGTTAAACATTATTGAAAATACCACTGGTCAGAACCTGATTTTCACCTGAGAAAGCTCTCCCTCGAGCCCCTACTCCGTGAGTAGCTGTAAGACGGCAGGATCCTTTGACTCCCATGAAAAGATAAGCAACAAGATGAAGTTGCTTGCCAAGGATTTAAACCAGAAATTAATTCCTTCTTTTATTTCAGCTGTTAAATGCTGTGGAGAGCAGCCAGGAAGTAAATTTTGCTGAACTCTGGGGCCTGATCCTGCAAAACCTTATTCATGGTTGTCTTCAATAGCAGCAGAAGCCCGCAATGGAAGAGCTTGCAGGATTTGGCTTCTCTTTTCAGAAGACTTACATCCTGCAGAGAGCTTACTTGTTGGATATATTTCTGAATGCACCTTTTGTCATGCTGCTTGCACAAAACCATTTTCACCAACCTGATTTTGCTTCACAAAGAGATCGTTGGTTGGTATTTTTAGTAAAGTGTATTCACAGGAAAGATTAAAAAAAGGATAAGACCTAGGACAAACTAATATAAATACTGAATTGAAAAATATTTAACAGCTTGAAAAACCTCAAATGAGTACATACTGTCGCGGCTGGAGAGGTTCTTAGTACTCAGCCATTTTAAGCAATTCTTTGTCCTCTCTTTAGTCATGTGCTCCCCTACCTTGTGCTGTACAGTACAAAACCACTGGTTTGTCAGCTGCACTTTATATCAAGCCATCAGTACAATTTAAACCCTCATGAAACAAAAAAGGGAATAGTTTGGAGTAGAGGAAGTCAAAGCTGTGTTGCTCAGCTATAGTCCCAGCTATGCCACAAGGAATGGTGATATTCAAAGCAAAACTCGAATTTCCCATCCTTACATTTCAAGCACAGATAGGTATCAATCTTAGTAGATTGCTAGAAAACCCAGCCTGTAAATGTCCATAAAATTCAGAGTAAGTCCTTTATACTGGAGTAGCTGCAGTAACTTTTCTTTTCTAGGTTGCCCAGCTGATGAGCTGACCCAGGCAATTTAGAAAAGGTCTGTTCCCTTCAAGCCAAATTCAGGTAATAGCTATAGTTCCCCTGATTTTCTGGATGTGGCGATGCAGCTGGCACCACTGCCTGCTCCCGATGGGGACCAAAAGCACCCTACAGCTGGTCACACAGCCATCTCTTCATAGCTGTCAGTCACCACTGGCCGGTCACTATCTGGCATGGATGAAGGGCAGATCTGCAGCAGGAGCCAACCTGAACACTCAACATGAGGGGAGGGAGATGAGGACTTTGCCTGGGCTGCTGCCTGACAGTTCACTGGGCTTCCTGAGAAGAAATAAACATGTGGTTTCCTGTGTTTTGTGAGTGCTTTGCTCTCTGCCTTTTATTTAATAGCTGTCTGCACACCCAGCACTTCATAACCTACGGATGTCTGATGAAAACATTCCTCTCTTGCTTCTGGCCACAAGCTTTTACGATGTGCTTTAATCCCCGCTTCAAACAGTTGCTGCACATGCTGGCTTGCTGCTGTCCCCAGAGAGCTACCATCGGGGTGTGATATTCCAGCTGGGGCAGCAACTGGGGGGAGGGGGGGAGGAGGAGTGGCAGCTAATCCCTTCTTGTGCTTCTGCAGACACACCCCGAAGAAAATTTCTATTGACCTTGGGGTGAGCTTCCTGCTCCTGGTGAGTCCTACAGTAAAATGTGGCCATTTGTTCGTGGAAAAAAGGTAATTGTGGACATGCTTTTTTCCTCTGCTTTGTATATGCATTGAGCGTCCCTTCATGATATGCAACTACCTTTTACTTTGTATTAGGTGTTGCATTTTTATTTAGTCTTTTATTTAGTCTATATTTCACCCATCCCTCTGGAAAGGAAGCCTGTTAACTATTCTCAAGATGCTGCTCAGTCATCACAGCTCAATATTTTCTCTTCTCAGCACTGTGACTGAGGATCAGTTCCCCAGTGGACAGGAATCATCACATCTTCTCCAAAGTCAACATAACTCTGCTGATTGCCTTACTGAGGATCTGGCCTTGTATATTATGGAGGCAACATTTCCACAAAATTGATTTTGGAAGCAGAAGTGCAATTTTTCTAATATAATTAAAGCACACGCTGTTGTGACAGCAGGTACAGGTTGGACATTGAGTTTATAAATAATGAGTAATGGCCCTTTGCACGCTCAGGCACCAGCCTTGATGATACCCTCCTTTACTCAATCCACATATTGCCCACTGTGCATGGAGTGTTCTCCCAGTACCAAGTAAATCTGGTTGTGTACTGCTTTAGGACCAAGAAGCCTGCTCCACCACAGACTTCTTGTGCAACCTGGAACAAGTCTTTTTCTCTGCTATTCCTGCTGTGTGAACCTGGGAGAACTTCCCCACACTATGTTATGTAGATCTTAAATTCAAATCTGGACAAGGCAGTTGCAGGCTGCGATCCAAAACTTAACTAGGTCAATGGAAGTCTCTCCTTGGGCTCCAAATCAGGATATTTTCAAGATTACCTGATCCCCACATCATTTTCCCAGGACTGGTCTAGGTGCTTAGCTGCATGTTAGGGATCTTCTCGGGGCCCTAGAGAGAGGAAGGTGACTCACTTCTCTTAGTCCAGCGTTATGTAGGGTATTTGCACTTTCATCCAGAGGTACATCTGGCTTCTCTGAACAGTTTATGGAGTTAAATAATCAAGAATTAACAGCCTATGCCCTGAAACGCACTCTCCTGACCCACAAGGCAGGTGTGCTTTTGCAGCAAATTACCAAATTCTGGAGGTCCTTTGCTGACTATTTTCACTGCAGGCTTCAAGTGGGAGTCAGAGAGGCAGGTCTGCCTCTCTTTCCTTGTCTTCAGTAATCAGTTAGGTCTATTAGCAGAGCACGTGTACATGAGAAAAACCTCCTGCAGTGAGTCATATCACTGGAGTTAATACTACACAAATGCTGAGGAAACAAATGCTGGTTCTTTTACACTGCGCAAATTTAAGTCCATAAATCACCTCAAAGACTTCACTGGTGCTGCTTGCTGAGCAAAGTACTGTTCTTCTGCATGCTATCAGAATACTGCCCTAAGTGCTTTCCTGGACTAGGGCCCAATACCTGTACATTGGCCTTGGAAGATAAAATAAGTAATGATATATAGGGCTGGGTGAGAGTCATCTCATTACAGCGTCTGCTTTTTCTTGGCTACTGCAGGTTGTTTGATGTGGCTGTGCCTGAGAGAGGACAAATGTCTCTGCAGGATTTTTCTTTGTGATTTACTGGGCTTTGCACACTCAAAAACTGTACAGTATTTTTTCCAGTCTAGACTGGACCTTCCTTTCCCATTCAAATATGAAATTTCAGTGTTGGTCTGTCCATATACCCAGAAGAACCACATGTCCCAGCTCTTCCGAGGTCTAATTCTGTCTCACAGTAGCTGCAATCACTATGGGAAAGATAGCCTCATTTTTGCTTCAGTGTTGGGTCATCTTTGTCATCTTAAGCCTGTGCAACTGGGCCTCACTTTCATTCTCAGTGGCCGTTTTCACTTGTAACCTGAGAATACAAACTTCTGAAGTAGAAAGCCAGCTCCAGCACTCTCTCATTCTTTTCAGATACTAGGCACAGCTCTGTATTTCCTTTTGGCTGAGAGCTTGGGCAGAGTTTGCACATCCTCTCCTCACTGAAACCCACAGAGGAACCTTCGCCAATGAGGAAATGCAGTCACTGTTACAAACAGCAGCACAGACCATGATAAAAACCGATGATGCTTGTTTTGTCTCACTGGGATATACTTTTCTTTGTTTTCTAGTACCCAGCACACCAGGATCTTGGATAAAGCAGAGTTTATTGAGATTTCTGGCACCAATGTCGCTCAGTTATGTTTAATACAGTTCTCTAGCCACAAACCCTCAGTGCTGAAAGGCTATACACCAGATTTCACTGCCTTTCAGTAGATTTCTATATTCTTTGGTCTTTTCATCTGCAACACTCTCTTAAAAGCAGCTAATGTTCAGACAGTGTGTAAACTATTAGAATAATCTCTTTGGGACTATTAATCTTTGCTATTTTGGCAGCTGTCCCTGGAGTGGTGTTGCTTCTTACCTGTGTTTTTTAGTTGTTGACATATTTTCAAGCAATTCTAGCCTGAAGTAGGTTCCTGATTCTAGACCCAATACTTCTGCAATGTGTGTTGCACAGTTACTATTTACAATACTAATAGCAATACTAATAGCATGCTGCTCAAGGGGAAATGAGTTGGACACACCATCGGTATTAGAAAAAGGGACCACTCGTTTCCTGTAGCTATGATGATTTTGAACCTATAACCAGCATAAAAGAGTAGGTTTTCTGGAAGTGAAAGATGAAAAAAAATCAGTGGGGCACTGAGGAAACCTAGAATCTAACAGGAGTGTCTAGGGAGAAGCCTTTCTTGGTCTGACAGAAAATAGCTGGAAATCACTTCTGTTTGGAGGAAGAGGGAGAGGGGGAAGAGGGGTAGCAAAAGAGGAAAAGGAAAAAGGAAACAGAAAGGGAAAGAAAAAGGGAAAGGGGGAAAACTGGAAAAGCAACTTGCTAACAAAATGTGTGTTTTACATCAGTTTTTGCAGGGTTACTCCTTGAAATCAATGAGCTTGATCAAGGAGACAGCTATCTATTTCACAGGACTGCGACCCAGAAGCTGGCAGTGTAAGAAATCAAAGGTTAAAGGGAAGCAAGCATTTGGATAAGAAGGAGAAGGAACAGCTGTCTCCTACATGGGAGGTGACCAGCACATAAAAATGTTTGGTGGAGGGGCACAACACCAGCACCTGGCAGAGGCAGATCCTCCTAATCCCTGCCAGCAGCTGGCCACACGAATCACCCCATGCCCTGGGGAGGCCTTGCTGCGGTCAGGGCTTCCTGGCGCTGCTGAACACGAAATTTAAAAGGTGCTTGTGACCCTCCCAATGGGCCCATGGAAACATTTGCCCCTACTGCCCTAAGCCCTGCAAACTTTCCCCATTCAAGTGAGCTGTTCCTACCAGCTTTCACTATGGGTACAGATTGCAGTGTTCAGCTTTGTCATACTAGTTTACTTCAGTCATAACCACTCACTAATTAGCATATGTGCCAGTCTTCGGGATACAGTTCATGAGACTGGAGGACAAATGAAATGTCAAGGCTACACTTCCCATGCAAGTGTCTCATTCTTCCACTCATGCCTTTGCATCCTTTGCTTGCATTGCAGGACATACACTTACATCCACTACCTTGGCAATGGTCTTGATTCATACCACCATAAGGCAGGACTCACTGATTTGTGTGAAAAAATACATCATTATGTGATTTTATATCTTCAGATACCTTATCAGAAGTTTCTAAGTTCCTATGCACTTGAACACCAGGAGACAAGGATTGCACTGAAGAGGTACTTGGTGTTAAATAACTCTTGCTCTCTTCTATTGTCCCTGCTCATTTTCTCAGAATGGGAGCTTTCTTCCCAGTTTCCAGGCTCTGATTCTGTATTCAGCAAACCTGACGAAAACCTGTATGCTGATCCCAGACTTCCATTGCGGTCTGTGCATATTACACGCACACACAGGGGATCTCCAGAGCCCTCAACAAGTTTATGTAATGCTTTCCTTCATCACACGCTGAAACCACAAAGATGTCTCCTCTCACGGAGGATAATCATAGAATCATAGAATGTTAGGGGTTGGAAGGGACCTCTGGAGATCATCAAGTCCAACCCCCCTGCCAAGCA
>JAVSBS010022283.1:0-18445 GCA_033124195.1 Coracias cyanogaster | reverse complement strand
AACAAACTAGTGTCTGTACAGTTGCTGTTACTTGTAATATATAAGAAGAAACATAACCAAAACTTGATTTTTTTTAGACCTGATTGAGCTTAGAGTGCAGTAAATAGCTAGAGAAAAGCTCAGCAAGTCTGATATGGTTGTTACTGGAGAAAAACCAGTACAGAACCCTGTGAATTGTCAAGGCAATTCTGTATCCATAACGAATGACATCATGCTGGCAGGCATGTTTTTGTTAGGCTGTCACATCTACGTCAGTTCAGAAGTGGTGTCAGATATTGCCACAACAAATTCTCTTGTTATAAAAAATTGGGGTGCATATTTTTATAACATTAATATATAATACATAAAATGGTTGGAATTCATACCATTTGGCACTTGGTATAAGAGTCTTGTTTTGGCTGATATATAGAGCATATTGGGAGAGGAGGAAATTTGCTTTCTTTGCAAACATGCTGACTTTCCACAAATCAGAATTCTTCCCCTCCTGTTGAATATTGCGGGGGCTTTTCACAATTGAGCGGAACAAATTTAGGGCTGTAAGTAATTGAGAGTTGGCTGCTTGCACACAGGAAAAAAGGAAGACAAACAAAATGTCACAGTGATTATTTTTATCTCTGTAAAGTGTGTGAAATTAATTTATGAAAGCAACATTTTTGCCCTTTTGAAAGTATACGTACACAAGTTAGAAGTCTGGGTGGTTCTCTCCAGGCTACCAGGAAAGCAAAACATGTACTGTATATCTGCCCTTTAATCTAGCAGATCTTTATTTGCAGATCTGGCTGTGCCTCATATTTCTGAATCTGTGCTTCTGCCAAGTGCAGAATAAGATTTGGTTCTTAGATATACTGGTTCAAAGCTGGAGGAATCTCACTGGCTTCAGCATACATTGCTGAAGGAAGAGAGATGTGGACATCCTCTTCATATCACTCCAACCTTTTCTGTCCATAGGGATGTCCCTACCTACATGGAGGTTTTCTACTTAGGCATTATTTATTTTAGGTATTATGTCTGTGGTTGGACAGATGGGAAGACATGAGGTAATGCTCACAGTAGCTGAACCCCATCATCTTGAGCAGGGGCTCATCTCTGGTGTAAGATGATTCACTTTACCTACTCACTCCACTTTGATAAAGCTATGAAAGCAGAATTGCTGCCCAATACCATTGACACAGTATGTATTAAACTGCCCCAGATAAGGTCATTAAAAGGACCTTAGATTCAGCCCAAAGTAGCAGATAGGTCAGTCTATAGCAGCTTGGTCTATGAAAAGTTGACACTGGTTATCTGGGAAAGGAAATGTCCTGAAAGCCAGTTTTCACAGCATGAAACCAGAAAAGACCATTGTGGAACAATGGTGAGGAGGCAAGGAAGCTTCTTACTGGGAATGCTGAGCTTCATTCTGTCTTCCTTGGAGACTGTTCCAAGCTGCTGCTGGCTTTAAATACTCCTTCACAGATTACTCCCAGAATAATGTAGCCTTTTAAGGTCAAACTCAAGTAGAACTGTTAGTGGAGAGATTTTAGTTTGGCTTTTTAAGTGGCAGATTCTCTGTCACAGGGGAGGGGGTGGGAGAAGGGCTTGCATTTTTAGGTGAAGCTCAAGCAGTTCAGCTCACAGAGAGAATACCAGATGTGCTCCTCTGGGGAATAAAAACTGAATTACAGTACAAAAGGTGATCCAACATTACACTCCTGTTCTTCATCGTTCCCCTACCCTATCTGCTCCTCAGCTTTGCTTAATTATTTTCTTTTGTCCTTAAAATTTCCTGTAGTTACTTATCTTTCTCTAGACTTACATTGGTGTTTAACCTTCCCCTGGCCCTTGAAAAGATCTTTTTTCTTAATTATTCCTATCCTGCCCCTAATGCTACTAGCTACTCATTCATATCAATCATAAAAGAGTGCTCCAAGCTCTGCAGAAACCCCATTGTACATTTTGATGTATTGCTGCAGTTGGTGGTGGCTCACTTCTAAGCTCATTGGGAATCAGAGCAGAAAATTTTGGAATAGACTTGAGGATGTGTGTGTGAGTGTGTGTGTGCGTGTATTACCTAGGTTTAAGACAGTAATGCCATACAAAACAAGAACAGCACAGAGTATTCATTATACATATAACACTATCAAGATGAGAGTGTTTAGTTTTTATTTGATAGAAAATAGAAAAGATGGACATTATTTCATAAAGGACCTTGTAGCTTCCTCCTGCCTGCACTGTTTCAGGCTCAACTTGTTGCTGTGAGCTCAGGGATAGTCAGGGAAACCACCACTGAGCACTACTATGAAGGCACTCTGTGCCTCCTCTGCCAGGGTGTACGGCTTCTCCTGGTGGGTCACCATGCTGGGCTTGGCTCTAGCAGGGACTGCAACTTCACTTCATGCATGAGGGAAATAAGTCTCAGAAAGATTTCACCAAAGTCTGTGAAGTTCTAGTAGGGATGGAACAACTGTCCCCATGGTAAGAGCATAGATACTTGTCTGTTTAAAACATGGGGTAAGGAGTATAAGATGGATCTAAGAGCAGCATTAGCTGCAGGTAAAGGAAGGAGATGGTGGTCATCAAGGTGCTAGGGAGCAACCTTAGTTCCTTGCAAGATCCATGAGCTTCAATTGCCAGCAGAGTTAGAAACTCGGAGAGATGGGGATGGGATGGGGACAGATTAAGAAGAACCACCAAACCTGCATAGTCTAGGTGGCAAAGACACATTGTTCTACATGGTGACCTTCAGATCCCCTCCCTCACTCTAGTTAGCTCTCCCTCCATGAGCAACTCCACTGAGACCAATTCAGTGACCAAGCTGTTACTCCAGCTGATTCAGGGTACCAGAAACCAGCCCATCAGGAGGTCAGTATTACCATTTATTCACGCTCGTGTCAGAAAGCTTTCTTGCCCTCAACATTTTAAGAAATCATGAGGGCAGCTTTACAAGAGTACTGTTCATCTTTCATGGCTGCTGGTTGGAGAATTGTTCCTGTACCAGAGTTGCCACTGATTTGCCCCCTGAGCTTGGTTACATTTTCTAAGCCTTTTGCATGCTCATTCCACCACCATTAAAGTGAAACCAACAATACTTGCCCATCTGCTCCACCAGCAGACAGAAGAAACAGTGAAAACATGAAGACTGTAACATAATCCACATCCTCATGTGAAAGCTCTGTAAACATTAGCTATTACTGTCTAAAAAGATTAACAAAAGTAGTGCAATCCAAGTGCTAACAGGGATAAATCTATCTAGGCATGGAGATTATGCAAAGTTTCCCAAGATTTTCTAAATATGGCTAAAATGTGGAGTTTCACTACCAGTTTGCTGTCTTAATTAACTAGCCTATTGAGCAGTAAAATGCAGGAAGGTCTTGCCAGGAACAATCACCAGTTACTGAAGGGCATGTTACTTTGGGGAGTCAGATGAGGAAATTGGGTGCACTGGAAGCACTCCTGCATGTCATGGCATTTGATCAAAGTAGGTTGTAAATGTTCTGCTTCATCAAATGATAGCTTCCACTGAAAGCAATCAACACAGCAGGAGAGACAACCAGTATAGATTTCTATATTTGTTATTTCTTTCTTATATTTGTTATTTCTTTCATGTTTATTTTTGAGAGCAAGGGGTTGAGAGAGCCTTTAAAAATTTTATTTTGTGGTGGACTTTGTGGTGTGGTTTCTGAACTGTAATTTAGGTTTTGGCTACTTCTTTTCCAAGTATATCAGTGAATTCTACCTTCAATCTCCCTTCTTTCAGCTAGAGGCATCTCCAAAACTTACTGGGGGAAAAGATGCTCCTTAAATAAGGTAATCTATTATTAGCATGATGTTTCCAAATATAATATCCCTATTGTCTTAATTATGTTACTATGGTGGCCAAGTTGGAATGGGACAGAAAAGCTTTTCAAGGTTTTACATGCCAGATTCCCTGCCTTGAGCATGGAGCAAGCTTAGTTTGCTAATTATAACTGAGGGCTTTTCTGGACGCTGTGCCCATTCCAAGCCAGAATGGATATACGATGTGACGGTTCTGATGGGCATGACTTCATCATGCCTGATGCAACATGTTTCTTCCAAGGTGAACCAATCATCACATTCCTGGACATGAGAAGTGTGTAAAGCAGTTTATGCCAATGCCATGGGTGCTCTAACAACAGGGCAAATGTATCAGATTTTAAAATTATGAGTAATATTCTTAATAATAACTGAATTTTAAATATTGAAATACTCAGACAAGGTGAACCTATGTATGATTTTGGATTGTTGGGTTTGGTTTGTTGCTTTTTTTTCACATCAAAAGTGTAATTTAACTAAGTCCTCATGAATATACATGAGTGCACCTATTATACTCTTCCACAGCTAGACGCTGCCATCCTTACTTGCAAGACCTTTGTCTGGTTCCATGTCTCTACCAAGCCCAAGCTGCCCATTGTTTTGCACAGCTATTCTGTGCTTCACACAAGCCAGAGAAATACATGAACTACTACTTTCTTCTGGATCCGGGTAGCATTTTGAAGAGTTAGAATACAAGCAACCATAAAGCCATAGATCTTACATTGTGCACTTAGAGCTATTACTACCTCTTGGACACTTGCCACCACTCATGGCCTTAGGATTACCCCAAATTGCTTTGATACAGAGTTAGTCACATCAGCTGAAACCACCTTCACCATGGAAGCAACCAGCAAAGACTGGTGATACTTCTGATCTTTTGCAAGGTAAATGTGTGGCTGTGGTCTCCCTGCTGTTGGTAGCCTCAGCTTGAGCAGGTACACAGCTTTCCACAACTGGAATGTTAGTTCCCTACTGAAAACAGTAAGGTAAGATTAGGGCTTAGTTTGATACATGCAACTTATCACCATTATAAGACCTCTCTCAAAAGAATGCAAAGAGTTTTGCCCCAAGGTAATAACCCTAATAGAGGGACTTAAAAATGCCCATCATCATTGAAAGTATGTTTAACTGAAACATTGTATTTTTGTGCAGAAAATGAGGATGATGTTATCAAAGCTACTATAGAATATATACAATGTATGAACTGTGTATTTTGTTTCTTTGCTTTTTGTGTTTGGGTGTTTGTTTTGTTTTGAAGTGGTGTTTTTCTAACTACAGTTGCAACTATGTCCTTTGGAATACATAATATAATGTGTTGCTGCAGGATCCCTGATACTTCAGTTATTTTAGGGCAGTTATGTCAGAATGAAAGGAAAAAAAATCGTTCTCTGTGCTTTACATATTAGAACTATTGGCATGATGTGCTAATTCATTGAAAAAAAATCTCATTCATCAAAACAATTCATTTTTTGTTTGAACATGCTGAATAAACAATTTCTTACTGATTTAATCCTGGCAGCCTTTCTAGTGACAAGTGGCTCCAGTTCATGTACAAGCACCACACTGTCCTTAAGTATCAAGAACAAAAGGGGTACATAAAGGACTGTTAGTGATCACCTCTGCATGACTGCCCAGCATTCTCACTTGCCTTTTTCTCCCCCTTTTTTCATTATTTTTCTATTGTAGCAAATGCCATTAAAATCTTGAGTTTATCAGAACATTCTGAGAAACATCTGGGTTGGATCCTTTCTTTTCTTTTTCCTGCCAATGGTGGGCTGACATGGCACAAACATTGTCCTGAATCAGCACTAGATTGTGTACTTTCAAAAAAGGTCACAGAATAGTGCTGGAACCGTGAACAGCTGCTTAGAAATGTGTTTGCTGTGGAGCTCATTCTTGTGAATATAGAGAAAAATTTACAATAGTTTCAGTACTTTGAAATGTATACATTTGTTTTTATTATTATTTCCTTTTTCAATCAGCCAGTAAGCATAAATGCAAAATCTTCATGCACCATGATGAAGCATACATGCTAATATCCAACAGCTGCATAGGTGCCTGGCAAAAAAAAAAAAAAAAATTAAAAATTGATGAACATCTAATCCACTTACCCTAAGAAGTCAGGCAGTTCGACTACATGACCGTTGTGGGTCCCTTCCAGCTGAACTACTGTGGTCCAGTCCAGTCTAGTTCTGTTCTATTCTATTCTATTCTATTCTATTCTATTCTATTCTATTCTATTCCATTCCATTCCATTCCAAGTCACCCAGTTCTTCTCTGGTCAGGTCCAGTCAATCCAAGACAAAACACCTCTCACACTGATTGTCTGTTTCCATACTCTGAACTTCTGAATAGATTCCTCAGTTCAGCACTACTTGGCTACTCACTGCACCATCTTTCAGGACACTTCTGCCTTGCAATTGCTATGAAAAAATGGCATCCACTTATACTTGAGATGTTCTTCTTTTGCTAATATTGCCATGCTACCATTTTAGTGATGAATATAATTTTTTCCTGGTTTTTTTTGTGGGAGCAAGTTCTAAAGAGTGTCAACTTTTACATAATGGCCACACAGGCTGTTTTCCTGTTGGTGCACCAGCCATATCACCATTAATCCTAAAACTTCATATGCAATGCCTAATTCTGTTTGTGAAATACACACAGCCTATTCCATGATGACTTGGAGCCCACACAGGGAGAAGGAAGGAGACTTGGTCTTCTTGATTGGTTGTATCCACAATGAAATGGGAGCCAGCAAAGGCTGATATGGAGAGATCAGCTTATTTCAGCTAATGAGAGCCAGGAAAAAAAAAATTATCTCTTCTTTCATATTCTAGGCTATTTTTCTGGCTTGAGAGTTAATAATGATCTTTTTTCTTCTTGTCAGATATATTTTACCAGTATGGACAAATACAAGAGTTTTTTATATCCATCTTACTAGTCAATTTTCATCAGAAGATTCCACACAGCAGCTTATGAGGACGTCAATAGGTAGAAATGTAAACCTTTCAGTGGCATCCAGCACTTAACTTTCCCCTCACAGACCAGGATTCAAGACTTTCCCAACTAGAAACATATCAGCTTAAAGGTAGGTTTGCCAACAACTGCAAAAATTAGGTTACGATTTCAAGAACTAAAGTAATTTTCCTACAAAATAACATGTAGAAGTAAGATTTATTTCCTAAAACTTCCCCACATGTCCTTGCTGCATGTGTCCTTAAAAACTACATGCCCCTGAGCTAAGCACTTGGTACTTTTATTAGTCAGTACTTCCAACAACAATTCTCATTTTTAAGAAATCTCACTCTGTTATAATAGGAACAAATTCAAAAACCAAGTAACAAAAAAGAAAAACCAAACCTTGAAAAAGCTCAGCTCTGCGCCTCCTGAGCGTGGTCTAAGCTTAGATATCTTTCTTTCCTCCTCTTCCAAGTGCACACAAGCAAAGAAGGAAGCCTGGCAGTTACTGGGTGATTTACAGAAAATCAATCGACAAGTGAGAGTTTCCAGAGACTTTTAAAAACATTTAGTTGCATATGTTCAAATGAAAGCCCATGCAGGGCTTTTTTGGTTTGGCTGATTGGTTTTTCCATGAAAGTAATTTCAAGCTGATGGTTGGAGACATTTTATTTTTTAATTAAAGCTCAATGATGGTGGAAGGCAGGGAGGACTCTGCCAGTCTGATAAAAGTAGTATGGATAATTCTGTCTGGAGGATACTCATGACAACATGCAAGCTGTGTGCACTGGACAGTCTGCAGCACAAATTGGGTAGTTCTTACCATTACATTGCCATTAATCTCACATGAGGAAAACCTCCAGGACTGATTTTGAGAGGTCAAAACAGTCTCCAACAGTCTCCAAGCAGAAATTTAACTAGGGGAGAAGAGAACAGCAAAGTGGCCAAGGCAGAGGGGAGGATGGAGCCAAGCAGTCCAAATGCTTCTTACACCCAGGAAGGAAAGACATAAACTTTAGATCTTGTGCCTTACAGACTCATGACACAGAACCATATTTTCCAAGGATATTGATGGGGGAGTGGCCACAGCACTTTGAAATCTTGAGAAAAGCAAATGTTAGGAGAGAGACTGAACAGTCTGCCTCCAAACACTCTTCTTTTTAGTGTGTCCAGAAGGATGAGCACATGTTACACCTTCTAGGGGATCTGCAAGCAGAAGGTAAGCAAGGCTCTGGAGTATTGCTTTCACTGAGTATTAGGAGGACATGCAGTCGAAGAGCTTCCACCATTTCAGAATAAAAAAGTGAGTCCTGCAACTGGACAGGATAAGGTTCACGTTCCTGTTTCCCCATGTCTTTCCTCTCTGCCATTCCTCCTCAGAGCTACCTCAATTTCTTCTTATCTCACTCACAGCCAGCTTTGCCCACAACACTTCTTCCAGTTTGTAACTTTCTGTCCTCTTCTTTTACTCCTAAGCTTCCCCTTCAACCCCAGCTTGCTCTCTGTCCCACATAGCCTTCCCCCATGTCCCATGTCCTCTGTGCAGTCCCAGCTCCTTCTGCTGCTGCAGGACGAAGTTCTGCCTGAAAATGTCCTCTTCTGCCATGGGAGGAGGTGGTAGGTTTAGGAGGGTTGGTGGGCCCTGGAGGGATTTGCAGCAGTGACTCCTGCACACCTGCTGGTGACTGCAAAAAGACCCAGCACCATGAATCTGTACTCCCTTTGCATTTGGAAGATTTTTTGGAGGTAATAGTGGGAGGAATTAATTCCTTAGGAAACATCTGTTGCTATATAATATTGGAATAGAGCAGCAAAAATACAAGATCCTCACCTCAAATTGTGTCACTTTAAAAGCTGCCCCTCCCAGTTTTTGCAACAAAACAAAGAAGGTCTTGTTGGGGTAGTGGGCACTACTTCCCCTGCAGCTGGTGCTGGAGGTGGAATAGCTTTCCTTGCCAGTTGTGGGCTACTTCACAGATGTCCTTTTGTTCCCCTTTCACATTAGCCACAATTTCCTCTTAAACTTTAATCCTCTCTCCATTTCTAATGTATGCAAATATACACAAAACTCAAGTCAGAGATATAAGACAGAGCAAGTTATTGGGTGGGGGTGGGAGGGAGGGAGACAAGGAGGCAGTGGAATTTCTTTGTCAGTATAAATGTTTCAAGGATCAAAACTGTTTAGAAAAATATCTGAAAGCAAAAAAGGGAAGTGCCTTTATTATCCATGCTAACCTGCAGGAATGGGGAACAGCTGAATCTTCTATATTGCATAGCTTACGAGAAAAGGGCTCTCAGAACAAGGAAGAAAACACCTGCTTGTCCTCCCCACATGCCAGGTTTCAGCTAACGTGCTGATGGAGGGGAGGCTTTTCGCCTCCTGGGATTCCTTGGGATTTCCATTTTGGCTCCTTCTCAGTCCAGGCCAGAGGTGCAGCTCACCTCCCATGGCTGCTCAAGTTGCATGATCAACTGCTTGGAGGAAATAGTTCTCAAAAGAAGAAGATACACATGGTCATCTCCAGCAACAGATGAAGAACACAGAGAAATGCCTGAAACATAAGAAGAAAAAAAAATGCAAAACAAACAACAACAACAAAGGCAGAAGCATTACCCGCTGCTCAAGTGGGAAAATCTTTCTGGTGGCATGCCCAAGGGCCAGGTCAGTGATATGGGAGCAGGTCAGGAAATAAGAAACTGGTTCCATCACTGGCTGCCATTACCCTGGGTAGCTCACATACCTCCTCACTTCTCAGCATATAAAACAAGGTTTTGGATGCTGGAAACTATGAAGTACTTGAAGATATATTCAAGAAAATTAGGAGATTTTTATTTTTTCAATCCTGAGGGAGCAAAAGTAAAACCAGTTGTATTGGGCGCCCACAACCTCTTCTGAATGGAAATAGTTTCCCAATTCCCCCAGCATACCAGTCAAAGCTCACTGCCACCATAAGTGGGTGCAAATCAGTTGCATTTGATTAATTTCTGTCCCCTCCTCTTTGTGCAGTGCTTAGTTTTCCTCACAAAACAGAGAACTAAGTTAACTGCTGAGATTTGAGGAAAGGAAGCTTCCTGTGCAATTCACACACATCTAGTCTGTTCACTGTCTCCTCATTTCCTTTTAATGGTGCTCACTTCTCTCTGTCCCCCTCAACTTCCTCTCATCTCCTTCTGTTCTCATCTCCACTTCTCCTGCCATCACGTTCTACTGTCAACCAGAGTCTTTCTGCATTCATTAGTGGCACTCCTTGTTAGCCATGGATATGTTCTGCAGGCCAGAGAGAAACAATTGCAGATGGACTCATGTGCAGACATGGAGCAAGGCATAGGGTTCAAGCTATAGGTATAGAATACATGCTTGCCTGCTGTTCCAAAAGTTCTGCCACTTGACCCACGCAGAATATTTTTAAACTTTATTTTTTGGCTGATAAGTATTTCAATTTTGTTTTTTTGCTGAGAGAACCTCTTTTTTAATTTTATTTTTCAGCAGGAAGGCAAATCATCTTTGAATACTGCCAAATATAACAAACATCTACAGATGGGTTGGTCTGCAGCTGGAGGCTTTAACTTTGTAGTATTTATTTGAAATATCAAAGCCAGCAGAGCAAGGCTAAAACATAGTGGGCACAATTCACAGTGTTTTGGCTCTTGAGCAAATAGCAGTTGAACTTAGAGGTTGGGTTTTTTTCCTGCTGAAATGGAATTTATGCAGATGTGCTTTGCACTAAATTCATTAACAATTACATCCTGGTGCGTTTTTCACATTTTTGTAAGGGATCTGCATAAGCACTAATTAGATCTAAAACAATGTTACTGTGCAAATTACAGTGCTGATTGTTGAAGTCGCCTTACATTCTGCATCTGCTTTGCGACGATGATAACATAGGTGCATGCAGTACAAATGCCAGCTTTTTACATTTAGTAGCACGATTTATTTAAAAGATAGCATTGAACAGATAATGCTGTAGTTTAAATTTCTCAGAGCTGCTTTTAGGTAATATTGTAAAGTAAAATAAATACTAATGCTAATAAGTTGCATAAACTAATTGCCATTTCATTAGTCAAGAGTGATCTTCTCTGAGACACATCCACGTTCCATTTGGCAACAAGTACCAACTGGGAACTGCTAAATGAAAGCAGCGCTTTGCAAAGATTGCATTCTCACTTGAATGGGGGAAGGAGGAGAGTGGACATCTCACATCTGTTGCTTCAAACCATGGAAATGAAATAATTGACTTGCTTATTCAACTTCAGTTCCAGATAATTCATGGCAGTGGAAGGTCACTAGGAATGTAATCTATTTTTAAGGAAACACTAGTACTTCAGTATCTTGTTCCCACTCCATCTGTAATGCTCCCACATGTGACAAGATAGCATTAATCTTTAAAGCCACTTTAAAGACAAAGTTCTAAATTCAGCCATTGTACTGCTCTCTGTATTAATTTTAGTGTAAGTTGAAAAAGTGGTACGACAGGATGGGGTCCGAGATGTTATGATGACATTCATGTATGCAATAAATGATACTGTCAGCCCCAATCCACTTTCAGAAGCCATCATCCATGAAGATCTTCTTGCGTGCCAGCCAGCTACACCTTCACTCAGGATACTAACCAAGCACATAGATATGCCAGCAGTGCTCTAGTACGTGTGTCTCCCCCAGCCTTCCTTGAAGGTGGAAGCAGTGCCACGAGGCCGATGCATGCACATGAACACAAGGGCACCATACTCATACTCACCATCTTAATCATCATTTTCAGAGATGGCAACTGTTATTCCTTGATCAGATGAAGCCTTTGGAAGGGGCAGAGTAATCTGCAAGAAATTTTCCTCTTTAGCTCCCTTACAGAAGGAGGCAGGAGGAAACCACATTTTAGGGGAAGAACGGATTTCCTGGCACAGCTACTAGAGCATGAAAGATGTCTCTTCTTATTGGTCTTTCTACAGGTGTTATGGGAAATCAGGGTAAATGGAAAACCTGAGGTTATGCTTTTTCTGGTAAATACTGGAGGAACATCAGCAGCCCAATAGGACCACCTGCAGGGACTGAGACAGGAGTTCCAGCCACCTTTCCCTGGGAGAGCCTCGGGCTAGAAGTACAATGTTTACTAAAGCCTAATCATTTTCCTGGTTCCCTGTTTACTTGTGCTTAAGCATTTATGCTCATCTAGCTCGTCTTGAACAAACTGATTTCGTCTTCCTCTCACTTGCAGATTCATGCACATCGTATCAGGAATGACAAAGTAGACCAGGACCCTTCTGCCTGCCAAAGAAGCAGAGATGACAGGAGTCTATTAAAAAAAATATGAGCAGTGTAAAGAGGGTGAATAGGGATGGTTCATTTATTGTGCCTCCTGATATAAGAGCTACACTGGCAGATGGCATGTCCAAAATACATGAAAGAAGATTCACCACCTTGACACACAGCATGCAGTTTAGCTAGAGATGGTTTGCCACAAGAGGCTGAAAGTTTACATAGGCATAAGAAGCAACTGGACAAATTCATAGAAGAAAAGAAATCCACTGAGGACAGTTAAACACCGAGATACCACCTCTGGCTCAGAAGGTCACTGAGTAGCAAATCACTGGAGCCTGATGGACTCTTATGGAGGTATGTGTCACTGCATGATTCTCTTGGTCTTATACTCTTCCCACAACATAATTTGGTTATAGCTCAATGCAGAATATTTGACTAGATGGACAATTGATCTGACACAGCACGGCTCTTCTCATGTCCTTCATACCCTCTGTCAACCATTGTACTTGCACTGCTGAACTTCAGCTACTGAACTTCAAACATTTACTGCACATAGTGACTTCTGTCTCACCTCACAGAAAAATGCTTTAGGAATAAAAAGCAGGCATTATTTTGAACATACTATGGATCAGATTCATGCTAGCCTGTTACAAATACTTCTGTTAGATGCATTGCTCAGCAGCTATTTTCTGCTACATTTCCTGTATGGCAATGGAGAGAGGGGAGATCCTATTCTGGACCTCGAGTTGGGCAGGGCTCTGGAGCACAGGTCCAATGAAGAAACCTCAGGGGAGTACCTCTCTCTTCATTGATTAGAAATAGAGCCTTTGGAGCCTGCCCTTACCAAATTGAAGTTAATATTAATGAATAGCCCTCTGTCTTACATTCAGAACTGTCTTAAATGCCTAAATCCTGCAGGCTTTCATGAGCAGGGCTATCAACATGCCTAATCTCTTTGGGTTTAGGCATTGCAGTCATTCACATGTAAATCTTTATGTATGTTTGAAAGTAAAAAGGAAGTGTTAAAAATAAAATCAAATATAGTAGCATGCTTAAATGGTAGGCACTTTTCTGCTAATTTTATAAAAGTGCAGTAGCCTCCTAAATTTAATTAAGCTAGTCTGAGGATGTGATGAAAGAGTTCTTTAGCATAAAAGTCTTTGAAGTTTCTAGAAAAGAGTGAGGTATATAACTCTGAATGAGGGAATCCCACAAGATTTCTCTGTGCTGAAATTAAAGTGCAAGCTCTTACCTCAAGGATACTATTTCCATCATCTCCAGGGTATTATTAGCTTTTGCAACACGTGCCACTGTGGGTTACACGGTATTGCCCACACAGGCCAAAAGGACAGAAAAAGAGAAGGCTGGGGGTATGTGCGTCATAGTCTCTCTTTACCCATGCACTGGAGGACATTTTTACTGCATGGTCACACCTCCTACCTTAAACACAAGCCAGCTATTCTTTCCTTCATTTCACAATTTACACCAGGTCAGCGCTAGCAGAGGTGGGCGCTGAATCCTGGTTTCTCACATGGCTCATTTAGCCACTTTTTTCTAGCTCTGAGACTCCAGCAGCTGCTTTCCTTTAATCAAGAAGAGACATGGGAGTCTGGTTCTCTAGTACGTTATTGATGCATTGCCAAATACTTGCGGAATCTATCACTTAAATCTCTGTCAGATCCTCTTCGGTAGCTGGCCTACATAAAATACATTAGTTGCTTCCCTAAGTAGTATTCATTTGATAAGGTAACTGAAAGTTTGTGGTTTCAATCTGCATAATGACATGTGCTCTTGTCTTCTTTTTGGTTTTCCTTTTTTACACCCTCTTGCTTATATAATGAAATAGCATCTTTTGCACAGTTTTTGCCACTAACCCCATGTGAATCTATGAGTTGGGCTAGTTTGAGAGGAGCACTGAAGCCGGTTGCAGTTTGGTCCTTTGTCGCATGTTTTGATTCCTGGTGTCAGACCTTGACAAATGTGAAAGGTGAGAAGTAGATTCCTTCCTGCTGCATGGGGCACATTTACGCTTAGAGTGTCCTGCTGTTGCTCCTGACTCACTTTATGTAAAGCATACCAATTTCTGGAGGATTATCCTAGCTCAATAAATCTTCTTGAGACCTAATTATTGTAACAGCATTGGGGTGTTTTCACCGGCTCCCTGGAAAAATCCAGTTATTACCATCAAGCAGCAACAGCACGCACATATTGCGAGGTGGCAGAACTCTTGTGTCATGAATGTAATACAGAAACATTTGCCTCCAGCTCAGACACATTCTGTCAGAGCATCCTCGACGCATCTCTCCCGAGGAGTCAGATATGACACTTGGGATGGCTGGCTGTCTACTCATCCACCCACTTCTTCTCAGGGTTTCTCTTTGCCTAGCAGGAGTGGGTACAGGGTTCACCGAGAACCCAGAAAGTAGGCTATTAAGTGACCTAGATTATTGCGGGGGGGGGGGTTCTATTTCTGTGCTTCTTGGCCTATGTGCTCATGTTAGTCATTTCGCCTCTGGGGCAGCCCCTACCCAGCAGGAAAAATGGTAGGGGGAGTGGAAGATGTAGTAGGGAGAGCAGGCTGTCTAGAGAGAGAAGATAAGATGATGGTGAATAAAATAATGGACCCGAGGAATAACTGGAATACAAAAATGCAGTTGAAATCCAATACTTTCTTATGTTTGTGGCTTAACATGTGTCAGTTGGCACATTAACAGTAGCATATGGGTTGCTCTGATGTGAGTTACTGCATACAGTATGTTATGTTCAGGCCTAAAATGTGTAATTCTTTTGGATTAGTGTTGGCAGATTTCAGCGTGCAGCGTACAGTAAATGTTCATAAATTTAATATATTTATAAGCTTTTCTGTGGAGCTCATTGCTGTCTGATCTGAGAACCTCCCAAGCAGCTCTGCAGAACTGAAACCTCCCTTACCAAGGTAGGGGATGCCACAGGGAGTCTGCTGCAGTGCTGAGGGCAAAGCCTAGAACATCTCCCATGTCCTATCCCAATGACCTAAACCACTTGATCTCTCTTCGTGAGGTTCCTACATTAAAACCTCCACATCACTGAAGAAAACATAGGTTTTCTGGTGAGCTCATGGCAGAAAAAATAGACTCAGTGCTTTCCACCATGCCCTTCCTCTGGGTACTACCCTGGAAACCGAGTACCTTGCAGATGACTTCTTTGCAGCTCATCTTGTCATTCCTACAAAACCCAGTCTGAACACAGAGGATGCTGTCTGACAGTATCAGAATTTTATGGTGCACATCAAGAAATAAGCACACTCTACATGAGCTCCATCCATCAGGACAGGAGTCAGTGTTTCTCCAGAAACAAAGTGACCGGATTAGATCTTTCTTCCTGGCTCCTATCTCACTGAGGGGTGGCACGTGGTAAGGCGAGGGTGTAATCACCTGCCCTGACCCACCCTGAGGCTGAGTAAGGTCTCAAAGAAAGAACCAGCAATGTTCCAGTATATAATGTTTTTGAAATAAAGAAATAGAGGTAAATTATGTATTTCTTTAAAGCTGATTTCAGTGGAGACTCTCTGATCATTCCTTTCCCTGAAATTATTGCTTGCTCCATGCCCTTGGTGAAGTGGGAAAGCTCTAGCTGTGGCTGGTTCCCAGAAGTCTTTGTCCCGTCAGCAGAAGGCTTAAGTATCATCAGGAGAAGAAAATCTTTGGCAGAGAGTATCTTGAAAGCACAACACTATTGCTCAGCCTTGCGAAATATTTGTTCATTTGGCTGGGGCAGGGAATATTTTCTAGATATGTGCATAATGCTTTTTCAGCCTCTTGCTAAAACTGGTCAAATTGACTTTTGCGCTTGGGAAAAGCACGTGACTCCATGTTGAGCTGGCTACTAGTAGAGACTGATACACATGAAACTTTTGCATTGTGATACTTCTAGAATATTATGATGACTGGTGACAAAATAAGACCGAGCAGTGGAGAAAAGGCTGGAAATAATTGTTGTTAGAAAGAAAATGCAACTAAACAATGAAAAGAAACCACAAAAATCTGCATGAAAAACGAAAATCAATCATTCTGTCTTGGTTCTGGGCCACAGTCCCGTCCCTCCATTAAGTGCTCCCTCGACAGATGTGAAGACCCTGCACCATATGGGAGACCTAGAAGGTTTCCTCAACCTGCCATGGTGCCAGGTACGTTAGTGCAGAACAGCGGGAGAGACTGAAGAGCATAAACAGTGGCAGAAAATGGGAAACCTCCAGAGGCATCTCCCATCTGGGCTGCTGAGGGCCGCACTTGGGAGCTGCAACTGGCACCCACCCCTGAGGGTGGCCCAGGTTAGTCTGTGCATTGGTCGGGCATCTGCCTATTTCCAAGACCCCCAGGCCTTAGAGCAGGCTGGCATGCAGCCACCCCTCTGCATCCTCAGCTGCACCTATGGAACAAGTGTGGTAAACATACAAGACTAAAAGGAAAAAAGAAATTAAGTTCTGAAAACTGGGGAGAAAATATGGTATGTAATCAATATTTTCAGCACTGATTTGAACTCTGTACATCAGGTACGAAGATGGCAACGGATAAGGTCATGCAGCTTGACAGTCTGCTTGCTCACCCCCAGTACTTTGATTTTTGACAGCGTTTGTGTATTTTTTTTACAGTGTTGAAATTCAAGCTTTTTTCTTTTCCTGAATCCCACTTTACCTGTTCATCCTCAAAGCCTCACTGTGACTGTCTTAACAGCTCAGAATGCAGATTTCTCAGTTTTGGTCGTCACATTTTTTTTTAGGAAAAAAAGGGTACTGGCAATGAGTTTTTAACAATGAAGACTTGCATTTCTTGGGATTTTTTAAGAAGGAAAAAGAAGGCCCATTTTGTTGGTATTACTAGTAAATTACTAGTAGAAAACCTACTTATCCATATCAAGACAGAAAAATATACGGCCAATGACTGACATAAATAGTGTTGAAAAGGGCCAATTGTAAATCCATGGCCCACCAGCCACCTCTTATTTTCCTTTAAATAGGAACCAACTACAGTATCTCCAAAGAAGTGGGTGCTGGGGATGGTGACAGAAGGGGAGAAGAAATATTACCCCAAAACAGCCAAGTTCTACAGAAAGAGTAAGATGTCCCTTCAGAGCATGCACTGCATAGCATGGCATAAGATGACTTTATTAGGCAGGAAGTGAACTCTAGCTTTCCTCCTTCCCTGAAGGAAGGGCAAAGTGAGGATAGTGAGAGATGGGGCAAGCACGTCTGGGGAGCAGCTTGACTTGCTGCCTGCATGCAGCAACTATGTTGACCCCCCTGGGCTGAGGAAGCTTTATTTGTTACTCTTCTTGCTTGCTTTACTTTGTTTGATTTGCAAAGGGTCTCCTCAGGCAAACGCATCTTCCTGCCTGCTGATATGGTTTGTTCCTGCTTGGTTATCTCCTCACATCCAACACCCACTGTATCCCTAGGAGTGGCTGGAAGTTGCTGGGCATGGAGAAGGCAGCTCTGGCACCCTCTCAGGAGGCAGGATGTGCACAGCTACCTGGAAGTGGACAGCCCATGTTTTCTAATAGTCTTGCTACTGCTTATCGCTATGTGGACTTAAGTAATGCTAGCTAGCTCCTGACAGTCACCCAAACAGCATGGTGTATTTGTAGTGGAAGTGCAAGCACAATAAGTTGGCACTTGTTATCTAGTTTTCTCCCCACCTCCAACATGAGGCTTCACTTGCCCCTCTCTGATGGCATTCACTAAGCTCACTTCTTCCATCGTTTCTCACTGGATTAGAAAATGAAACCTTCCCAGGCATGGACTGGGCTCACTAAGCACAGGGCTGGCACGTGCAGCCATATGACCCACATTGGGATGAATCTTGCATGCCTGGTGGGGGTCTGTTGACTACAGCACTAGACACCTCTGCACTGCACCCTCCGGGAAGGAGCTGTGAAGATGGCAACCAAAAGCCTCTGCACATCTACAAACCCACCCTTCCAACGAGCATTATGTAAAAGGATGTTGTGAAATTCTAGCAACTGCAGTCTACTCTTGCATTTGCCTGAGTGTGCTGGAAGTGTTTTCCTTGTTTCTTGGAGCTGTATCACTTCCTTCATCTTAGACATGAGTTCCCAATGTGACATAGGAGCAAAGCATCCCCAGTGACACCAAGCCCAGGACAAAACAGATAAGATGCTGGTGGCTCTGCAGTATGCTCCCAGTAACTGAGGCTAAACATCAAAAGGCTGGTAAATCAGAGAAGAATCTACAACTGCTCACAGACTTGGAAGGCATAATTTTCAGCAAAATACTGAAAAGTGGAAAACTGCTATGTGTCAGTTAAATTTAGGGCATAAACCTGCTAATGTTTGACTGGACATTAGGAAAAAAATTTTCATGGAAAGAGTAGTCAGATACTGGAATAGGCTGCCCAGGGAGGTGGTTGAGTCACCATCCCTGGA
>JAVSBS010022282.1:69716-113290 GCA_033124195.1 Coracias cyanogaster | reverse complement strand
GGGGCCGCTGGTGGCCTCACGGGGCCCGCAGCGGAACCGCCGACAGGCCCGGCCACGCCACGGCCCTCCGCGCGCCTCGCCGCCCACCAATCACCGCCGGGAAGGGCTTCCCTCAGAGCAACGGGAGAGCGCTCGGCCCTACGGCGGCCGCCGAGGGTCAACCCAGGTGCCGGCGCGTAGCGGCTCTGAGCCCCCGCCGTGGCCGCGGGCGGGACGTGAGGTGGCGACACGCGGCGGTGGTTGTGCTCGTAGCCGGTCCATTCTCCCCTGTAAGGAATTCTCTGTTAATAAAAAAGGGTTCCTCTGTATTTGCTTTCATTTAAACGACTTATCAGTAACGCTTCTTCATGTTTCGAATGGTGCTGTAGGAAATTGGTGGCACAAGAATGGGTAACTTTTGGTAAATTTTTTTGGTAAAGGCTTGTTGGAACCAAAGATTCTAGTTCTTAATTTCTGCAATAATTAAAATACCTGTGAAATCAAATGGGTATTTTAAGTTGGCAGCAATACACATACCCTCAACATCTTGCAAAGCTTGGCTACACCTGCAGCAGAACACAACAGTCGCTAGAGAGAGATTTTAGCGCTGTAGCAGCAGATGAAAATAGAACAAGCGGTGGGACAGGAGGGGCTGGTTTGGGTGAAGGCGCCGTTTTCAGTATCAGACTTAAAGGCTTGGAAGGAAATGGCAGGAGATCCTGAACGAGCAGCAAAAGGTTACAGAGACTAAAACTGAGAATCAGGATCCGGATTGGAAGGATCTACAAGCTTCCCAAAAGAGGGAGCGAGCTCTGTGCAGCCACTGCCTGAGGAGCCATCCCTACGCAGGCAGGACAGGAGAGCCTCAGACGCGCCCCCCGCGCTGCACGGAGGCCACAGGGGCCTCATCACGCCAAGGGCCTTCTCGGGTGGCCCAGAGGCAAGTGCCGTGACACGCCCCGGCTCCCGGGGGTCGCGGCGGCCCGGCTGCCGGCGGCAGGAAGCCGCCAGGGCCCAGGCAAGGGCGGCCGGCCCCTCTGACAGGGAGGCCGCGGGGTCCAGCCGCCACAGGGCCGCCAGGGAAGGGAGGGGCGGCGCTTCTTGTGGAGCCACGCGCCCCTCCGCGCCGCCCGCCCCGCGCGCGTGGGGGGCAGACAGGCGGGCCCGCCCCCCAATAACAAGCTGAGCGAGCCGTGCGTGAGAGCCAATCGAGAGGCCAGGCGGGGAGAGGGGGGCGGGACATCCGGCGCGGAGCGAGGCCGCGGCGCCCGTGTTGTGGCTGGGGAGAAGGGGAGGGGCCCGGTCGGCGGCGGGCGCGGTGGGGTGCGGAGCCGTCAGCGGCGCAGAGGCCACCCCGGCGGCCGCCATGCCCGGCATCGACAAGCTGCCCATCGAGGAGACGCTGGAAGACAGCCCCCAGGTAGGAAAGGCAAAGAGCGGCCCTCGGGGGAGGCGAGGCCCGGCCCGAGCCGGGGCACCGGGCCTAGCGCTGCGCCCCTCTCGCTCCTGCGCTTCGCCGGGGAGACGCTGGAGGCCTCGGGAGGGAGGAGAGGGAAACCCTCCCCGGCAGCGGGGCCGGGACGCCGTGTGCACGGCCAGGTGCTTCCGATCCCCCTCGTCCCTGCGGCGTGGCGGGGGCTCGGGGCCAGGAGCCAGGGCTCTGAGGCTGTCGGCCCCGGCAGTGCCCCCTGCGAGGTGTTGCCCCCGGCGCCTTCCCGTTTGCATCACCGCTTCCTCCCGGCGGCCCGCCGGCTGGTGAGCTGTTCGTAAAGCAGCCAGCTCGGTAGCGATCTTCAGAGGTATGGGGCGCCAGGGTGGTACCTCGCTTGGGCTTCCCCACCCCCGCGGTTACAGTCGTGATGTGTTGGGAGACCCCGTGCTGACAAAACCCGTCTTCACTTCTCGAGACGATTTTCCTTATCTTGGTCTTTTACTAAAAACGCATTAAGGTTTAATAGATAGGTATGAAAAGCAGCTATTGGATGAGGTTATCGTGGCGGTTGTTAACGCTGTGAGTAGGTGGGAAACACAGGGGCCTGAGAGGCCTTTCATTGCCCTGATACCTTCACCTCCATTTCTACTGCTTGACCTTTGTCAGTTATACCATTTATTGCATTGGCATTTCTTTCATACTATTAGTCAGGAAGTGCTTTATTCCGTTGCACTGGTTTCTCTTGCTCACAACAACAACAGTCAGTACTTTGCTCTTCCTGGATGTGAAAAAAGCTGCTTTTAGTGCAGCCTTTTGAATTAAGATCCTTGTTTTGCTGCGTTGTTTATGTAGATGAGCAAGATTTCTTATATTGCAATAGCATACGCATTGGTAGTTTTGATTCCTCAGCCACAGGAAGACAAACCTTCACTTGCTAAAAGGGAGTTTTAATGTACTCTCAGGACAAAGAAACATTTTTGAAGGAGTTATAATAAATGTAATTCAACAAAGTTATCTCTTGAAGGTCTGTTCTCAGACTCTTTTCTCTTACAGAAATCAGAACTATTCGTATTTATAAGAAGTGTCAAATGTAAGATAAACTTAGGATCCCTAAATGTGGGATATAGGGTTTTTTTCCAAGCAGTTAAGACTGGAATGGCATTTGGGAAGCACATGCAAAAAAGTTATATATTGGAACATCATTATAAATTCTGGAAACTTCCATTGGAGGTTATTAGTGATCGACTAGCAAAGCCTAACTCAGCCCGGTGAGTTCAGTGTGCTTAAACTATTGGATTTGGCAATATCTTGTTCAATTTCAGGTACAAAATTCCACATCTTCCAGTCACCCTAATATTTCAGGTGAATTCTGGTTGGCCACATCTCAGAAAAACATAACAAGGATTCTATAATCTTCTATTACACTAATTAATTTTTGTTATTTTGCAATCAGTGCCATGAAAGTGGCAACAAATCTTGCTTGAAGAAAGAAGAAACCCTGCTTTCTTTAGGAGGTGCCGTGACTTTCTGATTGACGTGTTCACACTCTAATATTGAAAAAGATTGTCAGCCTCGGTTGTTGTTTGGTGCTGAGCTGTGAACTGGAGTCTTGCACCTTTAGACGTGTTTCAGATGCCAACTCTACCTGTATCAACAGCAGATGAAACTTCCTCTGCATCTGAGGGAAGGAAAGGATTTTCTAACACGGCAAGACCTATTCATTTCCTCTTGCTTCAGGATAAAAATCTAACCGCTGTGTTTTTAGATGTAAACCATATGCCAAATTTACATTGTCTTTTGCTATGCAAGGCAGTGCAGTTTAAATATTGACTTAGAATGCATATTACACATGTACTCAACGCTTATATATATTTAGAGCGAGTTTCTGCTCAGACTAATTTACGTTCCTGAAGCGTTGCACAATAAAAAAAGCGAAGAGATGTGATGACATAGAATGCTTAACAGTTCACTGCCTTCTAACTAGTGATTTCTTTATGCAGCTTATCACCGGTAGTTTTATCTTAAAGAACATGCAAAATTATGCAAAGTTTTTCTAGAAACAGGAGTAAACTGTTTTTCTAATTTTTTTGCTAAACAATAGTCTGCATGTTCGATTTTAAAGAGTAAGCATGATCCAGAAATCTTAGATGATACTCCTTGAAAATTACAAGTTCAGTTTTATTTATGTTCGGGTTTAAAGGTCATGAGTGTATAATTCAGTGCTTATGTTACTATGTAATTTTTCTTTTGCATTCTTCCATGTAATGGGAGAGTCACAGCTATTGGGATGACACAAGGTGTTGCCACACCTGGCAAACATTTGAGCTCTGCTCCACCTCCTTCCTCCTCTACCCCACCTTTCCCCTTGTTTTATAAACTAGAACCACCATTAAAGTGATTTATTTGTTGATGGTGCTGTTTGATTATATTCCTTTTTATATTAAGTATCTTGTAGGCATTACATGGCATGATAATATTTGTGAGACAGCCAGGCATCTAATTCAAGTTAGATAAAAGCATTTTGTGTCAAAAGAATCGTCAAATAATGTACTTTGTAGAGGTTTAATATGTAGTCCTTGGTTATCATTAAAAGTAGAAAACTGGAAAAGTAGCTGAAAAAACCCTCCATGCTGCAAGGGGAGATGGACTAAAGCCTGAGTCATTTCCAGGCAAGTGTTTGACATAGCAGGAATTCCTAATAATAAACCCCCCACAGATCGTGTGCAGTGCAATCCAGTGCCTTTCGCTAGCCTCCTCAGAGAGATTTGCCTGATGTTCAGACTTGTTTGTCAGTCTTTCATTCTTTTCCCAGGTCCCAAAAGTTCCTTCCCTTCCTCAATGAGAAAACCAGAGTTATTTAGCCTAAGGTTTCCAATTTTAAGTGTTTAATAATAATAATTTTGGGGGGAAAACCCAGTTATGTACTTAGGATTCTTTGCATTTTCTGCCTGGGCATTAATTTTAGTGTAAACCTAAAACTAAAGCACAGTCCTCTTGCTCAAACGTTAGTTAAGGGTTGGTTTTGTGGGTCTCGACAGTGATACTCCTGTTTCTACATCCAAGCGTCCCAACGAGTATTTTAGATGAGGAAAAGCAAACGTAGCCTGTGCGGAGTTGTAGGTACATTCTCTGCTCTTCCCCCTTTTCGGTTTTTGTCTTGATGGAAGGAAGCTGTTCAGTATCCTCGTGGTGAGGTGTGTGACATTGATTCCGAGGGCAAAAAGGATGCAAGAACACTGAGTCAGCATCTCATGGAAGCTTAAGGGCAAGCTGTGCCTGAGCAACCTGCTTGCCTTCTTCTCCAGTCATTTCATCACAGGGAAGAGCAGTGAATGCCATTTACCTTTGCTTGCGCAAGGATTCTGACACGTTCTCTGGTAACGTTCTTCTGTTCAAAACAGAGGGCTGTGGACTGTGAGCTGGGTGGAGACGCTGCCTGGATTGTTGGGCTTAGGGAGCAGTGATCAGTGTTGTGACGTCTAATAGGCGGACAGTGATAAAGAGGTTGGTTTTGAGGTGGATATTGTTGAAGGACCTTCATCAGCGATGCGGGCAGTGCAACAGGATGTATAGTTGTCAGGCTCAGGGTGACACCAGCTAAGCAACAGACTGACAAGCTGGAGTAAGGACAAAAGGACAGATCTTTTCGCTCCCCTTCACTGTGGAGTGGTGAGGGGGAGAAACACGTATCTTAAGAACAACAAGAGGTAGGCTGTAGTGATCCGCTTTGGATTGGGTTCTAGCCCCTCAGCCAGGTCTCTCAGGTCACAGAACTGATGTTGCTGCACAGGTGGATTACAGGTCCAGACACAGCCAGCAGCTGTCCTCCTGCAGGACAGGTCACCTCAGAAAGCCGCAGCCCTTGCTTTGATCTCACCGCAGAAGTGTGAATACCTGCCATGCCATTTTATACCAGTCATCTTTACCCCTTTCCTTAGGGATGCACCGTAGTGCATCCAGTAGTTGCCCCTGCTTCCGACTTTTTAATGCACTTACCCGTCTCCCTTTCATTTCTGAAAATGTCGTTGTGCTGACCTGGAGAGGGGCTGACAGCAGGAGCGCGCCTGAGCTGGGGTGTCTGTAAGATCCTCTGGCATGCAACAGATCCTGTGAACAGTGTTGGGGGTTTGTAAACTTGTCTGTAATGAAACCTGAAATGGCGCTATTTAACTCTGAAATTCAGTTACATTTAAATATTACTTCTTTAACTCGACACATTATTTTTACAGACCCGATCTTTGCTGGGAGTGTTTGAAGAAGATGCTGCTGCAATTTCCAATTACATAAATCAGTTATTTCAAGCCATGCACAGAATATATGATGCACAGGTAGTGTTAATGAAGTTCTTGACTACATTATAAAGCTTTTGAGCCACATTTCGTATCTCTTGCTGGTTTTTTAAATTATTACAAGCAATATTTTTTTAAAAGATCCACATTCTTTAAATGTGGAAGTGAAATAAAATAAGAATTAAATGATTGTTTTCTGTACGTTAAGGAGTGGTAAAGACTGAATTCTTGCAGTTTCTTTCACAACATAATTTCTTACAACAAGTAAAAATATTTTTCTGGTCTTCTAGTATTCTACTGTATTTCCCAAGTGTTACTCATCATGATCTTAGTGTGTATAATAGCATATACCAAGAGGGAGAGAATTTTTTGCTGGGAATATATTCATGTTTCTCTCATCATTTATAAGCAACTGCATTTTCACGCCCAAGGCAGAATCTATTTTGTGTGTCTTTCTAACAGTTGAGTCTGTAGCTATATTTTTAATTTATATACGCTTGAACTGTTTGACTTTTCTACTGATAAGTTACTTTTGCTTCTCATATTTTTACTTTACTATTGTTTTAACATGCTTTTAGTATGTTTACTGTAGGTTCACTGCTATGTAGTTTTATTTTACCGCCTTTCTATTTTGCTTTTAATTTCTGTGCTTTTTCCTTCAACTGCATCCTGAAAGGTGAAGTTGTTTCGTACCGTGAATGTGCTAATTAAGTCCCGTCCGTTTACAAGTACGGGGCAGTTTGTAACCAGGTAGTACTTGAGGTTCATTGTGATATTTTCTTTCCTTCACAGATAACAAATTTCTAGTACTCAGTAACTAGGGCAGCTAATCTGAAATAAATGCAAATATGCACTGCATGGCATGAAAAATACAGAAATCGGTGCTCATAGTACAGGCTGTGAGCTTGGTAGTTGTAACCACTGATTAAGTCTCAATAATGTTAGAGAAATGGAAGAGCAGGATGCTTAGATTTTCTGAAAATCTGCAGTCAGGTTTTAAGTTCCATGTCTGTAATAGCTTCCTCTTCAAATATCTGATTTTTAAAATATTTAGATCAAAAAGTAATAAGCTTTTTTTGTTCTTTTTAAAATCAGAATGAATTAAGTGCAGCAACTCATCTGACTTCCAAGCTTTTAAAGGAATATGAGAAACAGGTACCGTGTAAATAATTGTTGTCTTTGTCTATTTTTGTAGTCTTCTTTCTGCCAGAGCAGAGTGTAGAATGTATTTGGTCCAGATAAAATTACCTGCTCTAGTTGGTGACTCAAATCTTTCCCAAAAGTATTTGGCTTCATATTAGTTTCTTCGAACTAGAATGAAATTCCTCTTTAACATGATGAATATTAGTTCTGAAAAATTTTACTTTTGGATGAGTGTTTTGGCGGTTGCTTAGGGCAGTGGTGGTGTTTGATAAACCTGTTTACTGTGAAGTGCTTTGGTTTTACTAGTCCTTAACTTTCTCTGCTGGCAGCCTGTGCTATGAAGAGTTTCCTGTTTGTAGCTTTGCTCCTGGGACCCCTTTTCTGAGATGCACTTAAACCCCCCCCCCAAAAATAGTTTCTTTTAAGGATGCTGGCACTCCCTGTCCTCATCTCCACCTAATCAGGTGAACTGGGAAAAGTGCTATTTATGAATAATTTCGGCTTGGTGAGTCTCTCGAGGGTGAGGTGACACTATTTTTCCTTCAGTAATTGTTACTAACGAGTAGGTGATCCAAAGGAATGGTGAGAATTCATAGCTACACGGGTCCCTCTGGGAAGAGATGGAGAAACAGACAGATGCAGAGTGTCCATTAAAAAAAAATAGTCTTATATTCCTAATGACAGACTGGAAATGCTGCCTGAGATGTCTGTGCACACTCCAGATTATAGCAGGAATTAAACTAGGGGTTGTTTTTTTTTTAAGTAGCTGCTATACTGTCATTGGAATAGTTTTAACAGTTGATACAATATCAAAGTGACTTTAGTGACACAGCTATTTAATGAATTGCAGTGTTTCTGCTGTCTTCTAGGAAAAAATAAGATCAAAATGAAAATAACTAGAGTAGAAGCAGCAATTAGGGCAAGATATTCTTACTCGTTAATAGTAGTTAAGGATGTCAAAATATGCACCAAACATCCTTGTGTCAATTGCAGTTCCTTACATTCCTTGAGGAGGAGGAAGGGGGAACTGAACAGGCTGGAAGGAGGGGCTCAAAATTCTTATTAAAGAAGTTGTTTTTTTAATGTATTTCCAAATGTTTTATGTATCGCTGCTGTGAATTAAATGAGCATTGGAGCTTTTAACTTATTTTGCTGA
Source organism: Coracias cyanogaster (assembly GCA_033124195.1). Lineage (NCBI taxonomy): Eukaryota > Metazoa > Chordata > Aves > Coraciiformes > Coraciidae > Coracias > Coracias cyanogaster. Next base: position 105,291 of record JAVSBS010022282.1, on the reverse strand, counting down.
TTTATCTCCTTTGAACTGCTTTTTTCCTAGTCAGGAGATTATCTTAAAAATACACAAGTAATGTTTTAACTAGGTTATTTCTTTTTCAGTTGTGACAGTTTGGGTTGTACTTCACCTCCATCACTTCTAGCGTTAAGAGCTAGAATTTTAAGATCCACACCAAACACTGCTTGATTTTTGATAATTTTAAAATAATTCCCAAAGGTGGATAAAAATATTCTGCATCTTTCTTGCTTTTTTTTAAAATAAAATCTATTAATTTATAAAATCACTAATTAATCTATTTTTAAAATAGAGTTTTAAAAAATGAGTGTTATTACTTCCCTCTTCAATATTCCTGCTTCACAGGACAATAAAGAAGTGCGCCAGTGTATCTTAACTGTATTATCTTTAAAAATAATGCAATACCTAATACACTGATAGACACAATTAATATGGTTTTGTGAATGGCAGAAAACACTGCAAACAAGGGGCCTCCTTTGTTTTGTTTCAGCGCTTTCCACTAGGAGGAGATGATGAAGTTATGACTTCCACACTACAGCAATTTGCCAAAGTGATCGATGAGGCAAGTACTTGCGTGGTTTGGCTTACCTTGCTAAGCTGTTGTGTACAGACTTCAACTTGCTCCGTTATTCCAGGCTGGTTTAAGGTAGGAGGTACAGAAACGGCTTTCGCTTGTCAGGAAGGTGACACTCCTGTGTCTATCGCAACACGCATTGAAAGCTGTATGACCTGGAGATAAAGAATCAGTTCAGCAAAGTGAGGACACATTGTTGAGAAGGAAGGTAGCTTAACTTCCTGGAGATCCAGCCCAAAGCCCTGAGACTGGCAGTTAGAAACTGTCTTTCATCGGCTGGCAAAGGAACCTCCTGCTGTCTGGTAGGGACAGAGACTGACTCTTACCAAAGACAACTTAGCACCATGAAGATCTGAGTCAGGATCATTTCTGGAGCCTTCTCCTCACTTCTAGCAGCTTAAACAGCAGAACACATTCATTCTGTAGCCTCTGAAAGATGGGCTGTGATGTAGCTGGAGGGAAAATGGAGAAAAAGCCCGACTCTAGTCATCAGAATGTATGAGGCCATCTTCTGACATGATCCAGTAACCTGGAGCAAAGTTGGAAAAGCAGGGACAAATACTGAACTCTGTCTTCTATAAAAAGCTAGTGATGAGATCAGGAACCTAGAAAATAATAACTGCAAAAAAAAGAGTGTATAAAATTGAGTTGTACATGTAATTTTTGAGTGAAACTGATGCCGACCTATCTTGATTTGATTTCATCATGGTTCTATTTTCCTAAAATTTCCTTTTTTCTCGTCTTCCACAGCTCAGCTCTTGTCACGCAGTACTCTCCACTCAACTTGCGGACGCAATGATGTTTCCTATTACCCAGTTTAAAGAAAGGGATCTAAAAGGTAGAGTGCTAAACAAATACTGTTTGTTATCAACAGCAGCAATAACAAAAACGTAGCATTTGGTCTCCATAGCTCTTGTTTAACTGAATAGAATACGCCACTTATTTTTGTAGCTCTCAAAAGTATGCATCTCCCCATTAAAAAAAAAAGTGTTATTTCTATTCATGAGTATTACAGTTAAAGAACTTAACACTATTACTGTTTCAACAAAAATGTTACTTATTATAGAAGCACTTCTGTTCCAAATGGACACTTTACAGTTACTGTGGGCATTAGGAAAGAAGAATTTTCAGATAATTTGCATGTTCGGGCAATATTTGTGTATATTATACCATAATATCAATATAGTGGCTGGACTAAACTAAAAAGGCCAAGTGCCAAAGTTGTAGTATTTATTATGATGATTTAGTGAGGTGGTTCTTAAGCCCTGCTGATAATACAGGTGGCGTTTTACGTGCAGGCATCAGAAGCTTCCAACTTCTTATTTTTGTAACAGTGGATCTTTTGCCTGGCCTAAAATAACATAAATAGTGTGTCTGATTATGGTGGATTTTACTCAAGGTGCTGAAGTGAATAGTCTGGTGTGGCATACGGGCTTCAAATATAAGTTGTAAGAGTTAAAACCAAAAGAACTTAAATCCCTAAGTGTGGGTATACCTAACATATGAACGTTGTAAGTCTAAGCTGAAGTAAAAATTACAACTCTCCCATAAGTTTTCTAGCTCTTTATGAATCTTGGAAAATACTTCTTTAGCAATAGCTTGTTGCAAAATTATGGATTAAATAGATTATGCTTTTTGAGCAAGGGAACATGAGTGTTTCAAGGCTAATTTACTCCCCAGAACCTGGAAAAATCTGTTAATATTTCCTGAAGAAGCATCCGTGAGGCAATAATCACAAGTTAATTTTCCCACTGGAACTTTTTAACCACCAACTGGTGTAGTATTTAATGACCCTGTACATCCGTCTGGATGTAAGAGGCACTTTCTGTAAAGCTTTGACATGTTTTTTGTACCGTTTTCTGTCCCCGGCCACGGTGAGACAAAGGAACCATCGAGAACACGGCTCATTTTAGGTAGTGGGAATCACGGCGTGCTTGGGGCTTTCCTTTGATCCCGTGGTACTTCCCCATCTCCTGTCTTCCACTTGCCCAACTCAGACCAGAACTCTGACCACAGCTATTGGTGACACGTCTGTATTGACAATGACTTTTAAAGTCTTTGGAAAACAGGTTCCCCCGTAACTTAGTAGAGTACCGTATCTTTTCTGGTAATCCAAACAGCCACAGAAATGATGTTCAGGCCCTAAGCAGGAGCAGGTTTCCCTGGCCACATCGTGCCTGTGCTGGTAACTCAGTGTGGTACAAGGTGGGAACTACAACTGTTCAGTAGGGAAACATTGCATGAGAAACCTTTATTTATATATATATATTTATATATGTTATGTTAATAACTTACTGAAATTGTGGTATGTTGTTTTTCAGAGATACTAACTCTAAAAGAAGTTTTCCAAATTGCAAGCAATGGTAAGTGTAAAATAATGTTACAGATAGTACAAGATGACAGTATTATTGTAGGTTATTTACTCAGAGAACTAATGAAGATATTTGCAAGGCTTGAAGTGACTAATGAAGGTGTCATTTTTTCAGTGATTTTTAGGCACCCAGCTTTTCTGCTTCACTAGTAAATCCCTGCTTTGTGCACCGAAGTGTTAAGGCAAATTGACAATATTGGTCTTTTTTACAATACTTAAAATGTATATGTAATTATAATTAAGGATTATGGTACCACAATTACTAAAAATGGTAAGGTGCTAGCTCAATTCTTAAAGTTGGGACTGGATTAGGAACAAATTTTATCTCCCTAAAAGGAGTTTGATAGTTCTGTTCCCTATTGTCAGAAGTAACTTTTTTTTAGCTAGCTCTGCTATATCCTCATAGAGAACATTCTTTAAATAAAAAGATTAAGTAAGGGATCTGGTTCTCTCTGTAAATTGCTTCACTACTTTAGAAGCAAAAAAGATTAGATACAGTTTTTCATAATGGAAAGTTGTCTCTACTTAAAGTTTCTGTCTTTGAAGAGTATTAGATGTTTAGGGAATTTGTAACAATTTAGCCATATGTACATCTGGTTAGGCTGAAGAAAAATTCTAAGTATTTGTGGCAGTGAAGTAATTATAAAGAGGGAAGAACAATTCTTAAAGGTTTTAATATTACAGAACTTTGCATTCAGCTGGCTGCGTAACAGCGATGTAAAAGGCTTTCTGCTCTGTTTCATAAGTCATTAATTTATCAAAATGGTAATAAATTCTCTTTTGATTGCTTAGACCATGACGCTGCCATCACCAGATACAGTCGGTTGTCAAAAAGAAGGGAAAATGAAAAGGTTTGTAAACCAAAATACTTAATACTTCAGTTTTGGAGGAGATTAGAAATAATTTTCATCTAATATATATTTATGATGGAAGACAATTTATGGCAGATTCCACCTGAAGTTGGATAGTTATCATTTTCGTATTCTAGACAGTTTGCTTCAGAACAGAAAAGCAGCTTTCCCCAGTACACGCCTGTCTTGTAACACTGAAGATGCTCTATGATTAAGATGGTGATACTATATTCAATTATTTTTGTAAAGAAATAACTGCGCTTCCCAGGGAGAAAAGAATTCCGTATTTGTTTGTCCTGTATCTCTCATGTATAAATTAGAGAAGCAGAATTGGAGGGTAAAATACGCAATTGCTGATGAGATGGAGGGTAGAACATTATTGTGTTGGTTTTCCATGCTGGCTGTCCAGAAGGCATGTGAGGAATTTTGAGTCTCAAACGTTCCTCTTTCCCCCTCCCCATCTGTGTCTCTTTAGATCAAGGCTGAAGTTACAGAAGATGTATATACTTCAAGGAAAAAACAGCATCAGACCATGATGCATTATTTCTGTGCGTTAAATACTCTGCAGTACAAAAAGAAAATTGCTATGCTGGAACCCTTGCTGGGATACATGCAAGCTCAGGTAATTTCAGATGCTGAAAGCTGCAGGTCTGAAAGATGAACTCTTGTTTCTTTTTGAAACTTTGCAGCCTGTATTTAAGAACTAGCTCTGGATGTTTTCTGTAGAAAAGTTGATAGTGCAACCTGTTGTTTGGGTGCAGGTCTTCGCTGAACCTAAGAACGCGAAGGGCAAGGCTGCGCCTTGTGGCTTCCACTTCTTCTCAAGTGGCTAAACTGGGTTTAGATGTGGCAGTTTTTCTGGACTAATATGCAGCACGCTGGTTTTGAGATACGTATTGTCCATTCCACAGTTAGAGAATGGCCTTGGCCAAGTCCTCCCAGGCTTCCCCTCCGCTGTGTCCCCAGATAACCTCACCCATAACAACAGACTGATGGGCTTGAAAAAGCATAGAGAGACCTTGGGATCACTAAAAGATCAAACCTTGCCTATTTTCCGGGGCATTATAGAAAAATTCCTGCATTATTCTGTATTTCCTCCAGGTGAATCTGTGCACGGCCTCTTGGCACAATGAAATCCCCCCGCCCTGTCAGCAGCAACATGATACAGACAAAAACGTGCATTCTGCTCCTCATATTGAGAGGTTTCGGTGGGAATGAGGGGTGAAAATAGATTTCTGAGAAAACTTTAACCTCCTGTGGTTTTGTCTGTTAATTGTTAATGTAGTTTTGTTAATGACTAATTTGCCCTTTTCCTCCTCTTTTTTTAAAGATAAGTTTTTTTAAAATGGGCTCAGAAAATCTTACTGAGCAACTGGAAGAATTTTTGACCAATATTGGCACAAGTGTGCAGAAGTAAGTTGCTTTTATTGAATTTTGAACTATTATCACAACTCTTTTTTGTTTCTACTTATTAACAAAGATGATTTATTAATAATGTTGTTTACTTCAGTGTTCGCAGGGAAATGGATTGTGAAGTAGAAAACATGCAACAAACTATAGAGGACTTGGAAGTAGCAAGTGATCCACTGTATTTGCCTGATCCTGATACCACAAAGTTTCCCGTTCATAGAAATCTAACACGGAAAGCTGGCTATCTCAACGCAAGGAAGTAAGACTGACTTGTTACTTAAAATTTCCACACGATCTAATTTTGGGAAAGGAAAGCTAAAAAAGTAGGTAGTATGTTTTTTTGACATTAGCTATGCTGATTTTACATACTTAGTTGAGTAAGTCACATAGGAGCGATTCTGTTTCTTTCTTTGGGCCCCACTTAATATTAATTTCATTGTTACACTGACAGCGTCATTCAGGTGTAAAGCACAGTAATCCTGAGTGTGGGCTCGTTTTGCCTGAAGTTTCACATCAAAAAGAAAACATTTATGAGAGTATCATTTCACTGGATTGTAACTGGAAAACAAGATCGCAGCTAATGGGATTGTTCCATAAGCATCTGTTAAAGCTTTGGGATTCGAGGTACTAATCAAGTAGGACAAGCTTGAGATACACAAGGCAAAACATTCTCCATTAACTGAAGCGCTTTGAATGGCCTCTCAGTTTCAGGAGGCAGCCTCTGGTGCGCTGGAGGGAGCTCTCGCTCCAGTTCTTCAAGTCTAGCAGCTGATTTTTATAGTTATTAAAAATAATTTGTAACACTCAGATTTTTTTCTGTAATTTATATGATAAAGTCCAAGGAATATATTTTTTTAGTGTAGATTACTTTTACAACAACAGTTAGAGAAACATACTCAGAGGCATGAATTTCTGTAGTAGAGCACAATTGCAGCAATTAATATTGAAGAGTATCTGAACAAAAAGGGAGGCTGAACTGCAAGTGTTACTAGTGTCACTGAGTTTTAGTTTCAGATTGTTCCTCTTCTTTTATTCTGGGGGAAAAAAAGCAACACTAAAACAAACAAAAAAACCATCAAAACCCCAACATGCTCTAAGCAAAATTTTGAAGACCTTGTTGAGTGGTACAAAATACTTAGTCACTTAAGATACCTCAATTTTCTAAGCTAATTCTTAACATGAAGTTCTTAAAAACTTAGTTTTAACAATGCAAGTGTGGAATTCAGAGGTTTCATCCATCATACTGATAATGCAGAGAATTTAAAGCTGCCTAATGTGTAAAAGCTGATCATCAAATCTGAAGTACTTGGGCCTTTTTAGTCTGAACTGTTTCACATAATTTAAGAAAGCCATTCTTATTATTTTAGGTGTTCTTTGCCCAGCAGTAGCATGAAAAAACCGCAACAGATGAAAAGAGACTACTTTAGCTGGAAAGTTAACCTAAAACATTAAACGGGGAGAAAAGTTTTCTTAAGTACCAAGATGGTTTAGTCCAAGTGATTTTCAGCTCAGCTGAGCTCCTCATCTACTAAGAACCTCTCTTTGTCTTTCAGTAAGACAGGGTTGGTATCTTCCAGTTGGGAGAGACAGTTCTACTTCACTCAAGGTGGAAACCTGATGAGCCAGGCAAGAGGTGACGTAGCTGGGGGACTTGTCATGGATATAGACAATTGTTCTGTAATGGCTGTGGACTGTGAAGACAGGCGGTACTGTTTTCAGATCACATCTTTTGATGGCAAAAAGTAAGTATTCTTACATGCCTGTTTCCTCTAATACTGGAGTCGCTAATTAAGAAAAGAAAGATGGTCTACTTTTCACCAGGTTACAGCTTGATAGATTTTGGGGCTATTTAGAAGCAAAATCTAGGTTCTCTTTTTAACTTTGTGATGTCTGGGGTTTTGTTTGTAAGCTCTATAATGTAGCTGAGTGGTATTTCAGAATAAAATTACCATAATCAGTTTACAGTCATGTATTACTGCATTTCGCGAGTGCTTAAGTGTTCTGTGGACACAACGGGAATTTTATTCCTCTTCTATTTTCCTTTGAAATGAAAACGTAATTTCCCGCCCCCAGTTGAATGTTGACTGCACTCTGCACATACACAGAATCTTCGGCCTTTCTTAATTTCTTGTGCAGTGTACAAACATGAAGATAGAGCTTCCTGTCTGAATGTAGTTGTGAGACACGTTAAATAGACAGAAATGCCACTTCTGTTCTCCTCTTTCAGGTCTTCAATCTTACAGGCAGAGAGTAAAAAAGATTACGAAGAGGTAAGCCCGTGGGAGGTTTGTGTGGTGGCCAGCAATGTGCAGTTGTGCTGAAGGAACACGTTGATATCAGCAATTGGAATGCTCATTTTACATTCTCTAGGTGGTAAAGAGTGACTTTTTTACTCATTCTATCCATAATGGCAGGTTTCAGGAAGTCTGACCAAATATTATTGTGCTTAAATCCTAGAGGAAAAAAATGCAGTTGGGATTGTCACCAAGTTCTCTTCAGTATTATGGAATAACGAAAGGGAAAAAGTTTTAAAAAGTCTATAGCAAAAGAGCTAACAGCAAGGGAATCGTGACAAATGCTGCTTCTCCTTCTTCCTCTTCCCACTTTCCTAACCTTCCCTCTTCCTACCTGCTTGTCAGGAACAGAAAATAAAGGAAGAAGGGAGCTTTAGGTTAGGACACAGGTACAGGCAGTTGCGAAATGAGGAGAAACTTTTTCTGCCACTGATGCACAACGGGAAAGATGTTGATACTTCATGAGCAAGTTGCATCAAGAAATATGACAATTTGCTCTTGGAGTGCTTTTAAAGCTGCGGGCAGTCACTGTTTCCAAGTAACTGCTGAGGCTGGCGATGCAGGCTGCCTTGCCCGTGCAGCGGGGGAATGTCAGCACGCAGATACCACCTCAGCAAACTTAGATGTTGTAGCAAATATTGGTGGGGAAAGGGCGTGGAAAAAACCCACCCAACCACCAGTGAGATCTTTTCCCTACTTTTTTTTTTGCCTTTCTCTAAAGATGAAAAGAAGAAGTTTCTCTAGACTTTTTCACAAATAATAGCCTAACATTATCGGCTTGCACTTGTCTAACGAAGTTTCCAGTTAGAATTTATTTGGGCCGGCTTTTTACAGCTTTCTGAAAGCTTGCACAGTGGGCGAGACTGATAGATCCATTACATTCGTAGTCTGTGAATACAGTCAGATTCGTCCAGAAACAAAAGAGAAGGTGTAGGAAGTGATAGAAAGTATTTGTTAATAAAAAGGTATTAAATACAGACTTTTCAGTAAGGGGCAGGATGCGAAAGAAGCTGTTTTAAAAGCACTGGTGATATAAAAATGTTTGGGCAAGCAGTCCTTTCAGCCTGCATTCAGATTCCTCTGCGATTTTCAGTGTTACGCTGATGTAAAAATCACCTTTTGTGCAGTTTCTAAGGTGTTCAGCTGGGCTGTGTCAGGCTGGCCCTGGTTCATCCGCTCTGTTGAGGCTTTCTCATAGTCTGACTTTGAAACGTTGGCCCTCAGATGCCTCACTGGAGGAAAGGAGCTTATAGTCAGCTTCAGCAACTCAAATTTGTGATTGTACGGGCTGTAGCTGCTGGGCTGTCTTTTAGATCGCTCAGGTGACAACCCCAACACCACGCTGGGGTTCAGTGGAGCAGCACCAGTAACACGCATATAATCCAGTTAGTGTTCTCCTTCAGAGAACAGTGGAAAAGTGAGGAGCAGGTGGTTCCATAGCACAGGGAGGAAATAGATTCTAGCTTACAGATGCAAGAAATGGTCAAATTCCACGAAACGCAAATGGAATCTTTATAATGTCTCAAGGAAACAGTGTCACCTGCAGTCACTGAAGAATGGAGCACAGAGAATCTGGATTTTTTTTTTTTTCCCCCCTAAGAGTTGCGATTTAAGCTCGCTTTAGTTTTGATCTTTGGTGTGAAGAAGTTTTTTCAAGTAAAATGTGAAATTGTAAGGTGCAGTATGCAGATGGTCACGAGTTCAGTGACAAGCTGGGTGTGCAGAAGATTGCTTTGGCTCCTGGAGTGACAGTGGAAGAAGTGCTGAGACAAGTGAACTTGGGGATTGAATCCGATTTGGTAAAGAACTATGAAAAGTTAATTGTTTTCCTTTTTCTCTCCTCTCTTTTTCAGTGGATATGCACCATAAACAACATATCTAAACAGATATATCTAAGTGAAAACCCTGAGGTAACTTTACTAAAATTTATAGTATCAGTAATAAAGATGCAGATACGCACAAAATTAAAAAGATGAACTGGATCTAATTGGATAGCAGAGAACTGAGCTGAGTAGGTTCCTACATGTCTAATGAGAAGCCTTTCCTGGTATGAAAGCAGACAGTCCCTTGCCTCCATCAAATGCTTATGTAGAAATAATTAAGAATATGGAACTGTCATATTTGCTATAAGTTCTTGACATCTTCCTGTATTTGTATATGATACTTTGTGACAAACTAATATGACAAAGATTCAGATGGATACATTTAATTGCTACTAGAGGCAGCTGACAGCGTTATCAATACAAACCTTACGAGCGTAGCAGTTTTGTAGAAAAAACATTTTCATTCCGTGGAAGAGTTATTTGCCTTTTGAAGAGTTAGAAATTGATTGTTTCATGTAGAGAATTTGGGTAAGTAAATCGTCATGGATCTGGTTTATGTTTTTCTATATATAGTAAATTCATACTGATACAAATTTACATTGCGATTTTTACTTGCTAAATGAGGGAAATTTGTCCCACAAAATGTCTGGTTTTATAAGAGAGCATTTATCTATATACGAAGTGTGTTGAAAGTGCAGTTGTACTCCTTGATATCCCTGCTGAGGTCTGAAACAGGTTTTTGGAAAGGAACCTTTTCAGTGATCATCCACTAGAGATGAGAAGTGTAGAACAGCAGCCACCAGGCTGAATAATACGGGAGTCAGTCAGTCAGCTGCGTGACACAAGGCTCTGGCAAAATCATCTGGAAGATCAAGGTGAAATGGAAAGTATGTGTCTATGTTTAGCCTGTATCCGGGGCTAAACTACAGCAGTTGCTTTATTACCTGATGACCCCTCCCAGGCTGGGCAGGAGAACCAGGAAAAGACCCACAGGTTGAAAGGAAAACAGATTTAATGAAACAGCAAAACTAGTATTTTGACTGATTTCAGTATAAAGTACACAAAGTTATACTTAGCTGGTGGTCACGATAAGCAGGAGGGCGGTCCTTGGGAGCGGTGCCACACGAGCCCCTCCAGGGATGAGAAAGAAGGAGGAAGAGGAGGAGCAGGATCAGCAAACTCTGCCCTTTCTACTGAGCCTGATGCTTATGGGATGGGAGGCACCTGGAGCCAGCTCAGGTCAGCGGCCCTGGGATTCTGTCCCAGTGAAACCAGGACAGGGGGTCAGGCCAGTTGCTGGTTTAGGAACTGAATATAACTTTGTAGATAATGTGAGTACCGGGCTGACTGCTTTAACTATACAGATGATGAATAGTTACAGTGCAGAGCGCAGTCACCTAAAGCACATGCAGTGAGGAGTGCGCAGCTGAGGAGCCGTTTTCCCGGCACAAAGTGTGCGCATTGACACCTTGGGGTGAGCGGCAGCTCCTCGCTTCCCGGTGGCTTTGCGGCCGTTCTCACTTTCTGGGTCACACGCTCACACCAAGTGTTGCTTCTTCGTTGTTTTGTCTCTTGCACCTTCCCTCTCCAAAACCCTCCTTCCTCGAGAACTCTTGTTTCACGTTCATGGCTTTACCCCATGAGCTGAAGCCATCAACATTAAATACTAATACTTCAGAATTCATTATTTTAATGAAAGAGTAAAATGGAATTCTTCAGCTGTAAATGGTCCATTATTTGCTGAAATAACATTGTTACAAAGTCCTCACTTGATAGTTGCTAATGTCTTGGTTTTTCAGAAACATTTAAGCACAGAGTTTTGAGTCTTCATGTTTTTTAGTTAATAGTTGAGGACTGCATATCTTAAATGAGATTTTTCTTTTTCTTCCTGGCTACGTTATTTTGTCAGACTTATCATTGGGACTTTTCTCTATTGCTGGCTTTTATTAACATTTGCAGTGTTGTTAAACAAGTGCCTTCATTTAAATTTACAATATGAACAGCAGGAAAAGAGCTGCGAGTTAGAAGAAAATACTACAACTTCTAGTAAAAAAATTAGAAATGTAAGATTCTCGTAAAGGGTTGTTGAGTTTATAACTTCTGTCAGTTGCATATAAATAGAATTAAAATCTGAACGCTTATTTTGAAGAAAATGTTTCCCGTTATTTTTCCCCATCTCTCTATTGCAGGAGATTGCTGCTCGTGTAAATCAGTCAGCTCTGGAGGCTGTTACTCCATCTCCTTCCTTTCAGCAGAGGCATGAGAGCATGCGGCCAGCTGTGTAAGTTACTGAATGATAGCTCATTTGAGGAGCACATCTATAAAGAGAATCCTGGTTAAAGTTCCAGGGAGAGAGGAGAACAAACAAAACTTGAACTCACCTTTGTAGCATTGTTTAGCTCCCACTGGCACAAGTAATCCACGTCTCCAGCTGACTAGACAGTTTTGTTGGTTGCCTCATAGGGCTGGTTTGTTGTATGAATTCATAATGAGAATTTTCTTCATGTGTCCAGCTCCTGGAAGCAGACCTCAGATGGTTTTAACATCAACATATAATCACATGAGAAATATAATGAGATCCAAGGCAGTTATTAATGCAAGTAGTAACTTTAACTTAAATTTGACTAGGAACTTAGACTCCATTTTTGTTTGTTCTGATCATCTTCAGGTTTTTAGTTTTTGCTTTGTTTTACATCCAAGTTTTGGAATATTGTTTTGGTCTCCATGTGGTTTAATTTGTTATCAATTAACCTGAAACTAAGATATCTTCATTTTGATTTTTGTTTGTTTTAGGCAATCTCGTCCTCCTGCAGCTCGTACCAGCAGCACAGGGTCGCTGGGATCTGAGTCAGCAGCTTTATCGGGACTTTCCTTGGACTCTCTTGTTGCCCCTGACACTCCCATACAATTTGACATAATATCTCCAGTTAGTGAAGATCTGCCTGGTCAAGCAAAATCTTCAGGGCAATCGGGCAGGTAGGAAATGTAGAGAGAAGGAAAAAAATTCCTGAAGTTAATGTTATTAATTTACAAAAAAAGAAACAAACAAGAAAACCACCTTTAGGCTGCAGCTCCAAAACAGACGTTGCCTTTGCCCCGACTCCTGTCACAAAATCTGCAGTGGCCAGTGAAGCAGAGTTGTAAAAAATGGCTTAATTTCATGTACTAGATTCAAGGTGTAGTTTTCTATTTAGCAGCAGCTTTTCTTGCTTTAACAGCTAATGCTTTTATTTATGGATTTATTTTAATCTTTTGGTTTCACAAAGTATTTTCCTTTCCTATTGCTTGCTCACCCAGCAGCTTGGGTTATTTCCTCTTGGAAACTCAAGAGAAATTTGGTAGCCCTACCTCCAGGTGATGATGGCATTCGATGACACTCTTCTTAACCTGCAAGGTGAGTGAAAATGATCTAGGCTTCTGGAGTAATCTCATGCACAGACAAGTTAAAATTGTCTTAGAGCTCTTCCCAAAATATAAAAGCATTTCTCCTACTTGGTTTTCTGTAAACTCCCCGCTCAAAAATAATAATGAAAACCTGTAACTCTGCGCTGCATTTCTGGAACTGTATGTACAGAATTCAGATACTAAGGAAGCCTCTTTGCAGATCCAGCTGCACGTAACAACAACAACAACAAGCCGAAAAGCTGGAAACTAATTTGCCTGACTGTAGTCACAACATTGTGTTGTATCACCCTGCCCTATAGAAAAATACTTGAATTTTCAGTTGTACCTCACTGATATATAGGAGTTAAATTCATATATATTCTACTTTTTTTTGGATAGGTTTTGTTGTTGTTGTTCTTTGGTATAGCAGGCTAATCACTTGGCTAGCCAGATCCTTAAGAATATATTGATTTAAAATAAGACACGAACTGTATTGCAGGAAGTGGAAAGGTTAATACTTCAGCTAAATTCATGTCATCAGTTAAATTCCATTCTAGAAAATCTTACCTTTCATAGCAGAAACGATACAGAGTTGTGCTCAGTATTTTCACTGTCATTAAAGAACTGCAGTGTTTGTACAGATAGATATGCAACATGCTACTTCAGAACTATTACTAAAAAAAAAAATCTTTCCTTAGTTTCTGATACTGATGACATATTTAAATTGTATTTTTGCTTTCTGAGAGATCCTGAGAGATTTTGCATTGACTGTTCTAGTCTAATCTTAAATGACAAGAGAAGTCTGAGCAATAGAAGATGCTCATAAGAAAGAATTTCCCTTTAGTGTCTTTATACAGGTCAGCATTTAATGGGCTGATTTTTAATTGAGTTCATGTTGTATAAACATTGTAGCGATGCCATCCTGGCTTCAGAGTGCAGTCCAGAGGAGTTTTACTACTTTTAACTAGACATCTCTTAGGTAAAAGATTTCACTGATAAACCAGAACTGGCAGACAGTCTGACATGGAACCGAACAAGAGAGATGGACATTTTTAAATCTTAGTTCTGAAATTTGCTTTGGGAACACTAACTGTTGCAAGGTGACACCTTCGTGACTCCCCTGTAAAACCTAATTTAAAGTTTATTGAACCCTTCACAAGAGTTTTCCAGCGTCTAGTTAGCCAAGGAGAAAGAGGCTTTTCCTCTTTAGCAGTTTTTAAATAGTATTTCCCCATTCCTCATGCTTGCTTCAGCACTGCTTTTACTGCGTTTGAAAACTGTCAACTTGGAAGCCTAGAGTATTTTCACTTCGTTGTAACTGGTAGCAGTTCTATCTTTGAGAGCCAGAAAGAGCCACATTTCTCTTGACTCTCTAGGAGCAAATCCCCAGTGATGTTTTCAGAAAGCTGCATTTGAAACAAAACCTGTGACTGCTCTTCAGTAAGTAATTCAGCAGCAGTGATGAGAAGTGTGGTGCTCCTGCGGAGTGCTGAGAGGACTCACTTGTGGCTGTGCTTCCTGAAGCTGTTCTGTGAAACTTCATCTTTTCAACTATTAACAAGGTTTTGACTTGGCTTAATTCAGATACAAAAAAAAAATACCATGTGAGCAAAACTGTCTATGGCAGCAATAGGACAATACTTGCTGGTATTTTTCCTATAATTTGAGCCCTCGATATTGCAATTTATGTCTAATTCCTGATTAAATTGCTTGTCCTTATGATTCATGGTACACTGCTCCTCTGGATTACAAGTCTGTGAAGTCACTACGTGTTTCTCTTTGATGCAGCATGAGACTACGACAATATTCATTAGTGGTTCTTGTAATCTGACTCCTGGTTTAATGTTTTCATTTTTTAATAGACGCACAAATCCTTTTGGTGAATCTGGAGGCTCAAAATCTGAAACAGAAGGTAAACCAAATTTTATTTCAATGCAAAATGAAAAATATAACTTGAAAATTATGTTTATATTTTAATCCATAGCTTCTCTCTTCTAATTTAACACCAGTTTTAGAATGCTTAGTTCCATTAGCAATGCATTAGATGAGTTAAAACAGCCCAGTGTCTGAAAGTCTGTTTTAAAAATCATTCATTCCATCTTTTGTATTTACTAAACCAAAAGAAATGTGACTTGCTGTTTAGTAATTTTACCTGTAATTCCCGAGTACCAGCAATTTCTTTCCAAGTTATCAGAAGTTTGGAGTTTTCCTGAGTGCCGTCCGTCTTTGGCTTCAAATGGAAAACCTCAAGTGGAGTTCACGTTGTTCAATACTTTTCTTTATCTTAGATTCCATTCTTCATCAGTTATTTATTGTAAGATTTCTCGGCTCTATGGAGGTGAAGTCTGATGAAAGTCCAGATGTCGTTTATGAAACGATGCGTCAAATACTAGCAGCTCGCGCCATCCATAACGTTTTCAGGATGACAGAATCACATTTATTAGTCACTTGTGACTGTTTAAAGTAAGTTTGCTTCCTGACTAATACTGATGTTTACTTACAGAATGATCGTTCACTTTGGTAAAATTTACTTTCTGGTTTGTTTTTAAAAACAAATTTTTAGGTTAATTGATCCACAGACACAAGTTACAAGATTACGAGTAAGTAACTTTAATTTTAAGATAAATACACAATGTAATTCTTTTACTTTAAAAATAACGTCATTAGATGTTAGCAGAAATCACTGAGAGCACCAGATACTGCAGTCTGGGTTGCAGATGTAATTCCGTATGAATGAGGTCTGTAAAGAAAGGAACAAAGAGAAGGAGGGACTGACACACAGAGCGATGACTGACTCGCGTTGCAGATGTGCCCCCTTCTCTTACACGGAGTGTGCTTTTAGAAGTTCTCCTATCTTTTGAGTAATTCAATCCTTGCCTTCTCATCTGCTGTTTGTGTTGTAACCTCTGGTGTGGGTGTGCGTTTACGATAGCGCAGTCATTAATGTGCGGTATACTGAAACCTCACACAGCAGATCTTTGGAACCAGTTCTGATATCTCCGCGTTTGATCCTTTTGGCAGTTCCCTTTGCCCAACGTAGTCTTGTACGCTACGCACCAGGAGAACAAGCGCCTGTTTGGATTTGTGCTTAGAACTTCGGGAGGGAGAGTTGAGAGCCGCCAAACCTCCGTCTGCTATATCTTTGAGTCCAATAATGAAGGGGAAAAGGTATTGGTCATGGTTATACTTGTATCAGTTTTGACCCTGACACGGATCCCAAGACAGGGGATCCATTCACGCTGTCTGAGGGGTTTCTCTAGGAGCACATCTTGTTTATGCATCGGATAACCATTAAACCTGACAGCCTGGCACCTGCCATGCTTTCATATGCTCTTATATCTAATGTGGGAATCTGGCTTCGCTTGAAAAGCACTTTTATCAGAGTCTTTTTGATTATTTTTAATCTGTTTTGTGTTTAGATTTGTGACTCTGTTGGACTGGCAAAACAGATAGCTTTTCATGCAGAACTGGTAAGAATCTTTTGGGGGCAAGGGATACTTGTGAATGGAAGAGAGTATATTTAATGTCTATGATAAAATATGTTCTGCAAGATGGTTGTAGATGCAGTAATACTGTTGTGGTGTATTTTAAGAGATGTTTTCTAGAATTAAAACCACAGACCAACGTCTACTGTGGAACAATATTCAAGGCAGGATTCATCTTGCTAATTTTAACAAACATACCAGTTCCTTTAAGAATAATCAAAACAGTGATACAACAGTTCTGAGAAAACTCATATGAACTGGTAGCATAGCAAACATCCTGGGCTGTTGTTACTTTATTTACTTTTTTGCCCTTTAGGATCGAAAAGCATCGGAAAAGCAGAAGGAAATAGAGAGAGTCAAAGAAAAACAACAAAAGGAACTGAATAAACAAAAACAAATCGAAAAGGTACATTTCATTGTTATTTCTTACTATCTTTTTTTCTACTTCCTTTCTTTCACGGTTTTGTACTCCAGGCTCTGCTGTCATATTCTTTAGTACAAGTTCATAGAATATTATGCAGTGAAGTCAATTATTAGAAGTATTTCCTGTGCAGATTGTGCATAATTTTGTATAGTAGTTTTTAAAAAGCCCTTTTGAGGAGATTAAACCACAAATCATCCTTACAGGAACACTTGAGAGCAGTGCTTGACGGAACGCCTACCACAGGCCCCACGAAATTTCGTTTTCTGACGAGGGTTTAGTTACACAGCGGGGAAGGGGCTGCGGCCGGAGATCCGCGCTCTGCCCTGCTGTGTGCTGCGGGTTATGGGCGCGGGGGGTTCATGGGTCAGCGTTTCTAACCATGCCGTAGTGCACTGAAATGTGAATGTTTTGATTTCCTGTCAATCTTTTCATTCCCTCTGCACAGAAAGGTGCCTGTTGCTTGTATTAACAGATAGTTCTGAAATGATAATAATGGTATCCTGTTTCAGTTGTAGATGGCTTTGATGTTAATACTCTCTTTCTGATTTCCCAACCTCGCCTTCTCAAATTAGGACTTAGAGGAGCAAAGCCGCTTGATAGCTGCTTCCAGCAGATCGAACCAGAGCAGTGGAGAAGGACAGTTTGTAGTCCTTAGCAGTAGCCAGTCGGAAGACAGTGATTTAGGAGAAGATGGAAAGAAGAAGCGGGAATCTGAAGCCTGAGGCAGCCTGCTTTATTAAAATTGGAATAATGGATGTATCTGGTGAAACGGCACAAGTTCTACAAGAACTGAAATGTGGGTGGAGGGTCTGTTGTATTATATAAAAGACTTCACAATATGTAGACCCTATTATGCCTTGATTTTTCTTTCTCAATTAAGTGATTTCCATTTTCACGTCAGGATAATTTCTCTTCTGTATGCCAGATGAAGCATGGTGACGCTTCCACGTCCATTACAAAATTGTTTTCTCAAGGCTTCTCTGCAGTATGGAAAAAACTGGGGAGTTTTCCCCCCCTTACCTCTGTGCAATTGACTGCTCTTGAAGCAAAACTTAAAATTCTCATTGGACTTCAGCAGTACACTGAAATTCGTTCTTTACACTGCAGTATGGAGAACACCTTGCTGGGAACAAAAGCAGATGTCCAAGTAAGAGAGTGCTGAGCTTTACTGACTTGTTGCACATAACTGTTCTTAGAAAGAAAAATCCATATTAACATCAGTGAGATGTGCAATAGTTTTAGATGGAAAGATCTTACGTTTCGTTTCATACTGCACTGTATGATAGTGTCTTGGTTTCTTTGGTTACTATAATGCTGAAAGCCTTCTCTCAACAGGAGAAAAGAAACCTGTCAGACCTAGGTAAGAGCTGCTGAGATGCAGTTGCACTTTGCTGCATGAGGAATGTATAAAGCATTCCTTATCAAATGATACGAATAATGTATATATTCTTGTAGCACAAGTGCCACGTTCTTGGTTTTTCCCCTAGTACATGTAATAAAAAGCTGTAAGCCTTCGAGTTCACTTTTTATAAAACATGCTTAGAGTTGCAGGAACATCTTGGATTCCATTATTTGAAAAATCAGAGTGTGTAAAGGCCTGGCCCCCAGTACACTACATTTACTGAAGAGTTGAGGCTCTTTACATTTTTACGGGAATTGATTTTGCAAACAGAATTTACTAGCTCTGAAGTAAGAGACTATGCTACCGCTACACCCTAGAGCCAACCTGTAAAGCATTTTTCAACGCAGTGTCTTGTTTTACAGCTTGCAATTTGAACTCTGTGTTCCAAATCCTGTGCAATATTTATTTTGTATAGTACTAAAACGTGCATTCACCTTTTGATCCAGAAGAGAAAACTTGTTTGAAGAGAAATATTTATTTTTGCACTAACTACTATAAATACTAAGATGCAGTGGAACAGAAGGTATCTCTCTAATCATGCCAGGAAAATAACAGGAAATATAGAAAGAGAAGAATATACTTATAGTCCAAGTTCTATGGTAACAGTTACGAACGTGTTAACGGTTCATTGCAGGGCAGTTCTGGTGTTCAGGAATGGAAGCAGTTTCCAGAATATCTCCCATCGGCTGGTGATGGCCCAGCTCTTCCTAGCTGGAGTTACTTTATCAGCACCAAGCAAGTGAGGAATCTCAGGACTCTCTGCTGGATGGCTGTAGGTGCACAGAGAGCTCAGCAGCCTCAGCTCTCCTCCTGCGCTGGCCTGGCCCGCTGTTGGCTAACAAAGCCAGTCTCCTCCTGCCCTTTGTGCTGGAGACGCGGATTTCTATGCAGAAGCTCCCTGGGTCTGGCTCCTGGCACAGGGGAGAAGAGGGAGCAGCCCTGGAAGGAGTCAAGAGGAGGCAGACGGAGGCTGAGCAGCAGAGATCCTCCAGGTTCTCTTCTTAGGTAGCAGCTCCTCTTCCAGGCCATTTTTCATCCCCAGAGTTGCCAGTCACTTGCAGAAAGACCCGCTTGTGCTGTTGCCCTGCCAGGCCAAGCAGCATTGCCCTGTGGCCAGGCTGGCCAGCACAGTCACATGGACCACACACATCTGAGGCTTTTTTCTAGAAAAGAGTGGCGTTTATTTCATATACAGTCTTCTATTCTCAGCTCTTACCCTTAGGAGACTGTTTTTATTCTTGTCAGTAAAAATGTACAGAGAGGCAGCAAATCTGATTTTTTTTTTTTTTTTTTTTCCTTTCTTGTGCTTAAATCTGGGCTTACAAAGAGCTGCACGGCAGCCAGATCGTCTCTGCAGACCGGTCCAGTTTGTGTTTCTTTCACTTCATTTTATTTTTACTTACTGATTATTTCTGTTTAGGACAGCATAGCTCAAGGTTACTGTGTCTTACTACGCTGGAGATGCGGTAGTTTTGAAACAGCACAGGAAGAACGTTAAATCAGTGGTCTCCACTTTCTAGAATCCCGACTGACTGCGCTAACCCGGTTAGCTGCAGCGGCCCCAGCTCCCTGGGGAAGAGTGTTTGTCGAGCAGCAGGCTCCTCTGAAAGCATTTCTGGTGTCTAGCCTGTTTGGCTTTAGCCTTACTGAAGAAGTGTCAGAAAATCAAATGACTGTTTTCTTGAAACCTGCCGTTACTGTTTTAGGCATAAATCTGCAAAGGCGAGGAAGGAGGTGGGACAGTAAAGTTCATTCATAGATGGATTATATGGGATTTTTCAGAGTTAGCCATATATGGCTGGGATTGTCCCGTTTTCAGGCTTGCCACCTATGCCATTAAATGCAGTTTTCTAAAAGAGTGTAGGAGTGAAGTGCATTTAATTTGTGTTGGATGATTCGCATCTTCCACTGAAAAAGGGGAAATGACTGAGGCGGGTGGTTAAAGAAAACAGGTTGATATGCATGAGTGAACCTGGGGGGCTTATTTAGGAGACTTTCACTCGTGTAAAACGAGCAAAAAAGATATAAAAGCACCTGTGTAGTGGTGAAAGAGCAAATGGCAGGTCAGAAGAGATGGAGTTAAACAGGAATGGTGCAGTGAGTTAGTGGGGCGGGAATTCCTGAGTTTGGCTTATGGGGAGGAGCACGTGATTCCCTCATTAGAACTACCTCGCGGCAGAGGTTTTATCCATGCCCTTCCCCCCAGAATAAAAACCTATTTGGCACCATTTTTGCTATGGGGTTTAAAACTACTTCATTGCAAAACATTTTTGTTAGTTAAAAAAAAAAATTAAGAGTGCTTAGTATTTTCTTTGAAAGTATAACCCTTAATATAAACACCTCATGTCCTCATGGGGACTGCTGTGGTAGGATTTCACCCCTGAGCATTTTATTATTCTAAGTTAATTACTGGTTGGTTGCCTCTCCTGTTACTTATTTCTCCAAATAATATTTCCTATTGCAATTTACTTACAGACTGGTCTTTGAAGCACTTCCAGCTGAAGCTGTAGTTTGGTTCACGTGCATCTACTATTAGTTCAGACACTCCTGAAAATCCTCTTTCAAGTCCATGATTTGTAAAGTGACTTGGCATAGGTACTCAATCAGCAGTGTTCATTAATGCTCAATATTTATGTTGCTAATTGCAGCCTCATAGTTCCTGCCGTGGTTTTTCCCTTAGGTAAAGGGACATTGGGTTTGTTACACCATGTAGATTCACACACCGCAGACCAAGCGAGTCGTGCTGCTGGTTGTTCCAAGCTACATACATTCCATGTATGTAAGGGTGGGAGTATCAGCACATAGAAAGCACGCTTGTGGGGATGCGTTTTACCGCACTCTAGACAAGATCCAGCACTCCTCTGTGGCCACTAATAGATTTCCCAAGTTTAACTCAGAGGACGAGTTGAGGGTCGCAACGTAGCCATATAAAACTGGTTACAAGTGGGTAAACTAATCAATTTGATCATATATTACTTCCTTAATCTGTTTAGGTTTAAAATCTTATCAAGACAATTTAGTGCCTACCAGCACGGTTACACTCAAGAGTTAAACACTGCCTGTCCGGTGCTGCCAGGTCTCATTTTTACATGGATATAATCCTAGAGCTGAAAGCCAGAAACAGCTGAAGCTATTGATGCAGATGTAATTTATGTACATTGATCTAAAGAAGCAAAATGTGACTGTGCAGATGCTTAAGGTAAATTCTGATTAATCAGTTGCACAGAATTTAGGAGAAGCCAATGGAGAAAACTATGCTACAATATAGTCTCTTGTTATTTGGAAATAATTCACATAGAGAAAGAAAAGCTGCCTCTGCTTAGTGAATTTAATAGAGATGTGTAGATGTAACAGCAAGAGCTGATATTTGATATTCTTTCTGTTGCTGTATTTCACAAGATTTCTTGCAAGTCAATTAGTGTCCAAGGCTTTTCTTTTTAACCAAGCAGTAAGTTGGTATTTTTTTTTTCCTGCCATAGCGGTATCTAAGCTGTCATGACAAGAGTAAGTCAGCGTGTCATGGTGAGTGCACTTGTATTCCTGATGAAGTTTATATTGCAAGCCAAGGATTTTGTACAATCTTTCAGGTCATTTTTATAATAGAGTGCAGTGGTCAAATTCTTACAATGATGTTCTGGACTGGTCCTGTTCTAGTGACGTGTAAGTGATTTTTTGCAACGTTTGAGACCGACTTGCACCTTTTCCCTGAATATCTGTGTGAAAAGCCTCCAGTGGCATACTTCTGTCAGCTTTGATTGTTGTGTCTTAATCTTGGAAACATGGATAGTAAACATGTTCTGCCAGGGCTTCAAGTCAGCGTTTTAATAGATTAAATACAAGCTTAACTATAGTAACTTTCTGGGTGGGATTTGTACTGATGCAAAAACCTCCTGCATTTTTCATAATACTGACTTCCAGGAAGTGCCATTCTTGGTGTTCCCTTCCATCAGACAAGGTTTTTAGATGCTGTTATCTCCCGCTCCTGTATCTCAGTTCTCTCTACTCATATTAGCCAGGTAACCTCAGAGGAAGTTACTGTACTTGGGAATGCTGAGCACTTACTTTTGCAACAATCAAAGACTGAACATCAGAAGAAAATCCTTAACGTGGCAGCTGGCTGTTTAGTGGGTGCGTTGTTGTAATCTCCTGACAAGATGTAGCACGCTGCAGAGCTGGGGTTACGGTCACGGTCAGAATTCACGTGTGCAGAGGCTGTACCAGCACCACCAGTAACACGGGTACTGACACGTACCTTCACGGGCTTCATGAGTTTGTTATATGGTAGACACCATGTAAAAAGCAATGGGTCATAACTACATTATGGTTAAATTTGTATTTTATAAGGTTTGTAGAGATTTTTCTGGGGAAAAGCAGAATTTTGAACTATGTAACTTCCGTGATAAAGATGCATGTATAACTAGAAAAAAAAGATAATCTATGCCTACTTGATAATGAAGGAATAAATACTACTAATGCCAAGTGTGTTGATGAACTTTTTTCTTTTTTCCCTAAAATATGGGCTGGCACCTGCAGTATTGTTAGAAAGAGCCGACATGCTGTGGGGCTGCTGACAGACAGTGCTCCAAATGCTTAAGCTCCAATTCTTTGGAGAGAAACTCCAAAAATTGCAAGCATGGCTTTGGACAGCTCTGTAAAAGGAAACGCTAGTTCTAAAGAGAGCAATCAAAATGTGTAATGGATGAGCCAGAGCAATACCTGAGAATGAGATGCAGAACTGACACGCCTTTCAGAAATGGTGCCTTCTTGTTGAAACTTTGGTATTTCACACTAGCTGCTGTGATAAGCAGGGCTTTCTGTAGCTGTTAATCCCATTTCACTGCTCAGAAGGTGGGATTGCTTAACTGGGGGGAAAAAAAAACAAATCTACTTCAGCTGCTCTTCAGAACTTGACTTCAGGACTTCATAAATAAAAATTACTCATTGGTAAGAGAAAGGGAAGTACAAGAGAAAAGGGCAGCATGTCCTCTTCTGGTTTTAGTTAAATCCCTGAGCTTTAATTTAACGCTGACTTTAACCCTTGGGGGGGGGAGTGTTACCTCTTACAACAGGCTTTAACTTAGAATAACCCAGGGCTTGCAGCCCTACACAGAATCATTGAGGTTGGAAAGACCTCTAAGATCACCAAGTTCAATCGTCAGCCCAACACTACCCTGACCACTAGACCATGTCCTGAAGCGCCACATCTACCCGTTTGTTGAACACCTCCAGGGATGGTGACTCCACCACTTTCCTGGGCAGCTTGTTGCACTGCTCAATCCCTTTTTCAGTAAATAAATTCTTGCTAATATCCAATCTAAACCTCCCCTGGCACAACTTGAGGCCATTTTCTCTCATTGCTAGTTACTTGGGAGAAAAGACCAACACCCACCTCTACAACCTCCTTTCAGGCAGTTGTGGAGAGAAATAAGGTCCCGCTTCAGCCTTCTCTTCTCCAGACTAAGCAGTCCCAGCTCCCTCAGGTGCTCCTCATAAAACATGCTCTCCAGTGGCATCCAAAACTGAACAGCAGCAAACATTTTACAGTTCCTTAACTTTTCACAGTAAGCATTTCAAATACTATTGCCATAACTTCCAGATAGTTGATATTCCAGTAGATACGCAGAACGGGATCACCAATACTTACATTTTGGGGTTTTCCCCATTTTCTTCAGGGGGTGAGGGGGAAATGCTGGTATTCCTTAATATACATAGGAGAAAAGTCCCAAAAGAAAAAAGTAGCTGCACAAGACAGTCTTATCCACATCAAAATTCCCTTCAAGATAGAGAACTAATAATTATGTACAGTTGAGGTTGTAGGTTCCTGTGAAGTTCTCCTGTCCATAAAGATCGTATTCCTTGTAGAGTATGTAGTCTTTCAAGCAGTTTGGCAGAGGAAGGAAGGTCATGAAGACAGGACAACGGAGACGCAACCGGCCCATGCATCCTCGTATTTTCAGACGGCAAAGATGCTTCAGAGAGCGAGGATTTCCTAGAAATGAGAAGGCAAGATTGGTATTAATAAGTTGTTTATTAAATTTGGTCAGTTTATTTATTTAATATTCTGCTACCTTTCAAAAGCTTTGCTCCCAATTTTGCTGCATATTCATTCTGTGAATAGGCAAAATGAATGTCCCTGGACAACCGGCCCTGTCAGGACCTAGCCCTTGTAGCTCAGCCCATACATCTCCGTTACATTGACCATCATTGGCAGCTAAATCAACACATTCTTTTTCTGTCCAGTTGGCTTAAATGTAGGTTAATGCAAGTTTAAGTAGTAAAGTTTGGGGAATGTACTTTAACTCCAAAGAACTGGTGCCAGTTTCTGTCAACCTGAAGAAACTACTAGAAGTAGAATTTTGAGTCATTACCTCTTAATTTATGTACAAGCAAAAAAGGATATAGACTTAATCTAGACTAGAATTAAATATCTTAATTAAAAATAGTGATTTATTAGATTTGTTCCATCAACTTGAAGCAAGGGAAGGACTTCTCTCCCCTTGGAAGAGGATTGGGTTGTCTGCATTGTAATTTAAGTTTGGATGTGCTCCACAGAAATTGTGCAGTTCCTATTGTTCAGACTTCTAAGAGAAACAGTTAAAATCCTACCTGGACTTGATTTTTAAAGAGCTCTCTTACAGTCAAAACAACTTTTGGCCTAACAAGAGTTAAGAAAAGCACTAGTCTGAAGTAAAGAAAATGAAAACTAAAATACTACCAAAAAAACAAAAGGCCCTAATCTCTAAACAACTTGTTTGTCATTTCAGATGTAAACATCAGATACTTACTTAAAATCAAATTGATGTCTGGCCAGAGTTCTTGTTCTTTGAGAACCGCTTCTAGCTTCCAGCAGATATCAACGTGATCCACGTAATCTAACATTATTCGCACCACTTTCCCAGACAGATGCTTCAACCATGACAAAGTTATCACTTCACAGAACTGATAGAAAGAAAACATTCAATGGGGTAATCATCAATACTCCTATAAATGACTTCCATCTCTGCAGGAGCTTTACAGGTTGCCAGAGCTTGCGTTAAGCCTCACTAGTAGAAAATGAAAATCTGAGAGATTTTGTCCTAGATCCAAAACTGAATTTAAGCAGCTCTATATTTGGTAACAAAGTGCTTTAGAAAGTGCTACCACCAAAAGTGAAATTTAGACTTGTGTCCCTGCAAGCTGAACAAGGAGACGCACCAGCCCAGTGCACACCATACCCCCTTCTCTTTGAGTTGAAGAAGGGTTGATTAGGTTCAAGCGGACTTCACAAACTGCAGAACAGAGACACTGAGAGGTGTCTCTAGGAACCTTTCTGGACTGGTCCAGGGTTGTTAATTTTTGTTCAGTGCTTATGCCAGCTCCAAGGGGTCCTTAAACAGCCTTCCAGTATCGTGTTAGGGTACAGGCCAGCCCAGGCAGTCAGCCTCCAAGTCTCTGCATTCACAGCACGGACAAGACTGCCCTAGAGAGCCAATCCTGTACTGATCATTAGCGTGTCATCAGCTATATCTTCACAATTAAAAAAAATACTGCATGATCATTTGCCGTCATGAACCAGGCCGCATGGCAGCATTTAATTTTAAAGACAGGAATAGGCAAAGCCTTATGTGTAACCTGTCGTATAGTTTCAAACCTTCCTTTTCTGACAATGCATTAAGCGTGTTTTCATCTAGTTTTAGGAAGGATAGCGGTAGTAAAACAACAGACGAAGCTGTCTGATACACTTACCATTGTATCTTTGATAACAGTGGAAGTCCATCCATCAGTCACATACTGTGAGTGCGAACGGTTTCCCTGAGGGCAATCAAAGCAGCGGTGAACATCGTACCCGTAGTTCATCAGCATTCTTAACATGACTTCATCTTTCAGCGCGTACTGCAGAGCTGATGGGAAATGCGTTGTGTTCACTCTGCAGAAGTAATTGACGTTAGCCCCATGGCGGAGCAGGAGATTCATTAACTCGTAGTTGCCCATTCTCAAGGCTATTTGGAGACAGTTGATGGGATCTTGGTTTGTCAGGGCTCCAGCATTCAACAGCAACTGTGTTGAAGAGATATCCCCGTTGGAAACGGCGAAGTACAATGCTGATTTCCGGTGGTCATCGTAGCCTTTGCGAACTCTCTGATCCAGCATAAAATTGGCATCAAACCCAGACTGGAGGAGAAACTTGAGGCACTGAGGATGCGCTCCTGCTGCTGCTGAGTGGACTGGACTTATCCCGCTTTTTTTAATGGCATCAAAATTAGTAACTGGAACTAATATTTTTAGGGCTCTGAAGAAGGAAAAAAAGAAGAATCTCATAATCTTAAACACACCGGTTCACCTAGCTCAATCTTTGAATTCCTCTGTGTTGCTGGGCTTCAGAATTCATCACCACTGTACACAATTGTCTTCATCTACCAAATCAGTACCCAGCATGCTCTACCTCTATGTTGACTTTAATTGCTGACAATTAAATGGTTAGCCAGCAATGGATACTGACTTTACACCTACTACATACAAAATGTTATTCTATTATACTATTATTCTTGAACAACCCCGTTCCTTGCGAGAAGAACAAGGATTCCTTCTCAACAGCAGCTTTTCCTGAAACGTTGAGAGCAGTGTTATATCACTTAACCTATAGCAACTGGGGAATTAATAGTATATAATACATTATAACATGAATACATACAATATATACATTAGTATACACATTTAAGTTTAGATATAGTTTCACATATATAAAATATTAACATAGGAATTAAGAATCCTCAGATTCTTAACCATAATGCAACTTTCCTAGTATTGAAGACTTGTTTCTCACTTACTACAATTTTAGCATCAATATCTTCCAGTCACATTCCTGTCTTTGAAAGAGGGATAAGTCCTCATCCACTAAGTCCATTTGTTTGTTTAGTACATTTACCTTCCTGTGAGGAGATGCAGATGAGGCACACCCAAAGAAAGTGAGGATGTCCCAAGAACCTCAATATCAGAATGGTCGGTGTTACTATTTGTGACAAGTGGGAAAGTGCTATAGGAATTAGTATGTTCATCCTAATATGATGATTTTATCCTGACTGGTCTCTTATATTCAGACATAGAAACCTCGTATTTACACAGTCTAAAAGAATTCCTTTTACAAAACTACAGATTTGCTTTCTGCTTTGAATAAGGTAGAATTATCAAAAGTAATATTTCTAATTATTCAATAATCAACATTACTTGGTTTTTATTCAATAATCAACATTACTTGATTTTTAAGTATATTAACTCACAGGAAGTGTCCTCTGTATGCAGCTCTGTGGATTGGCAAATGACCCGAGTGCTTTGGTACATTGGCATCAGCCCCATATTCTAGTAAAAGACTCAGAGAATCTGGATTTCCTCCTCCTGCTGCTTCAAATAATACAGAAGCACAATCCATTGCCTGTGAAAGAACATCTGCACCTGGAAAGGAGCAGCAAGGATTTTCACAGTAGTCACTGTAAATACCCAGCAGTAATTAGTATCTCCAACCCCCCAGTGACATGGTATTTTGAATTCTATTCTTCACCAAATAAAACGACTATAAGCATAAACCTTCACGTTGGATCCTTGATTTCAGATGTGTTTATGTAATTCTGGGAACAAGATGGTCCAAACTGCTTTGAACACAATTACACAGTAAGACTTGCTGCTAGAACTGGGCAAGCAAGGGCTTTGGTTCTTACTCATACAAACAATTCTTTTTTGTTACATACAATGCATTTCAATTCTTCTGCTTTACAAAGACTATGAGAGAACCCAGCATTCAAAACAGTTTGTAGAATCCAGTTCCAGTGCTGCTGAGCCATCACGTAAAATTCCCCACCATAAATGTCAGGCCTTCCCTAAGGTGACCCGTCTACATGAGAAAACAATATTGCATTTAAAAACAAGTACTCACTAAAATATTAATATGTTAGAATATTATGAAAACGTAGTCTTTATCAGGCCTTTGCTTAACTACCTCACAACAACTCTCTTGGTACAGGTAGTATTTAATTCTCTTTAGTAAGGGAAGTTACTGCTGCTATTTCTCAAGGCATATCTTACACTACCCAGTTTTAATCCAACCACAGAACTTTCCGAAGACTAATAAAAATGTGTGTAAGTAGGCTAACTACTTTAGAGGGAATATATATGTATGTGTGTATATATATGTACATACACATACACGCATACATGTATATATCTTATAACATGAAATTTAGATACTAGGGAATTCTTCAGAGGGACCTTAACTCACCTGACTTGGGAGCCAAATTCTCCAAATAAATTCAGATGCCATCCAAAAGTGCAAACAAAGTATCCCTCGTAACATATCAGATTCACTTGCAGTTTTGCAAAGCATTCACTGATGACTACTACAGTTGTCTACAAGTAAGTAATCCCTAAAAATTTACTCGGTACATGTTTGGGCCTGTTAGTGCTACAGGCTGCATGCTCAGTAACATGGTAACTGTTCATATCCTTTCACTTCAGTAATGCAAAGTTTTACTGGCTACTGAGCTACGATTTTTTGCCTCTGCATGTAGGAATAACTTTCTCTGCTGGAAAAAGGATTCACTTTGTCCCTTTTGGGCTTTAAATATTTCAGTACTAACCAATGTGGATTACAGTTTCTACTCACTCGAACACCATCACTGCATGTACATGTTACTAAATCAACATAGTGAGTTGTAAAACAGAACCACAGAATAGCTGAGGTTAGACAGGATCTCTGGAGATGATCCAGCCCAACCCTGTGCTCAAGCCGGTTGCCCAGGACAGCGTTCAGCCAGGTTTTTAGTATCTCTAAGGATACGGACTCCACTTCACTCTGAGTGACTTGTTCTCATGTTCACCCACCCGAGCAGAAAAAAATTCTTACGTTCAGACAGAACTTGCTAAGTTGCAATCGGTGCCTCTTGCCTCTGGGCACCACTGAAGTATCTGGCTCTGTCTTCTTTACACCATCCCATCAGACACACTGGCAAGATCCCCACCCCAAGCCTTCTCTTCCTGTAACATCCTGCATAATAAAGTCTCACCTTTTTGCAATAAGAGCTCCATAATTTCTGTATGTCCAACCTGCGCAGCCAGTGCTAGAGGTGTGAGCCCATATCCACTGCGAGGGTCAGGATCTGCTCCAGAACGAAGGAGAAGCTTCACCAGACTCTTCCTGCCTAGTCTGGCTGCCTCATGTAAAGCGGTCCTGTTGTGGACACACTGCAAATTCACTTTCGCACCAGAACTTATCAACAAGGAGGCAATCTCATATGAGTCATGTTTAACTGCTGTAAGACAATAAGCAAAGTATCAGCCAGAGTGTTATTTGACACTATTCCATGCACTATGGCTCCTATTCTGTGGCACTCCAGGAAAGCTGGAGCTGTTCCTGGCAGTGCTATTTATACTGAGAAATGTCATACCACACTGAAAGGTTTAACTCATCAACAAGTCTGTTCTTTGTTTCCAGGATAACATTAACTATACAAAAGAATAATTTTATGGTAATCTCTTTTTCTTTCTGTAATCTGCTGTTGTGTTTGGTAATGCAACTTTCCTTGCCACTAGATGGAGATCATATACAGGGACTTGGTGTGGTCAGGAGCCCGCCTGCTCAGAGAGCTCCACTTAATCTTCCTAAGCACTTCCCAGAATATGAAATATAGTTAAAAATGACTGTGTCATTTGCCTTCTTAGCTTAATCTGTTAAGTCAGTAAGGATCTTAAAAGTGTAATTTGCATTGGCTACAGTGGGTGGAATGTAAAGGCAACACCTTTGCCCGCTCCTCTCTTTGACCTTCCAGGCTGCAGGGGGTAGAACAGTTCGCGCTCTCCACCGAGACAGATGAGGCAGAGAAGCTTCCTGAGCCACAGCTCCTTGAAACACCACTGACAGCACACTCCAACCGGTGATGTCCCTTTATCTGTAACCCGCATGGCTGCTTTACATAAACCCCACACATCCCCTTCTTAGAGGATGGTGCACTTTAATATAGTGCACTTCAAAAGTATCCAGGAATTCTCTACATCTTTTCTAGCTAGATGGCCCTGACTAGAAGCTTTAGTCATTTCACAAGGATGCGCTGGGGGGTCATACAGATGGTTAGCAGGCTTTTTCCTCTTCCTTTAACAATACTTTTGAAAAAGCCCACCCTTCCAATACAGAAAAACTTAGAGGTTTGTCCAAGAAACGTACA
This sequence comes from Coracias cyanogaster, assembly GCA_033124195.1. Taxonomy (NCBI): domain Eukaryota; kingdom Metazoa; phylum Chordata; class Aves; order Coraciiformes; family Coraciidae; genus Coracias; species Coracias cyanogaster. The sequence continues at coordinate 75,082 of JAVSBS010022282.1, read as the reverse complement.
GTGCTCCTTTAGAACTCAGATAATGACAACACTCTTTTCTTTTTTGTGGCTAGGATGCAGTAAGAATAATAGCATTATAGCCCAAATTGAGGGAAGCAGATGAAATGAACATAGAACATTTTCTAAAGACATCCTGGCAAAATACGGTTCTTTATAAATCAAGAATTACAGCTCCTGTGCATGATCAAATTAAAATAGCATTCACACTCGGAGTGCTAGCAGGTACGGGACCACCTTCTTCAAAGAAAAAAAATTCAAAGAGAAGTGAACTGAGAATTACCTTCTCCACTTGTCATACTTGGATTAATTCCAACAGTTTCTGGTTATGGACAAACACTGTTTTACACTCTATGTAACGCAGATAAATCAGGCTGGTTTGCTGAAATATTTGACTATCAAAACTAATTACCATGGTTTCTGGAGAAAGAGATGCTTTAAGCAGAGAATACGAATGTTTCGTGTCTGCAGACATGAAGTACAATAATAGCATGAAGAAGGAGGAGGACCTGGTTATCTTGCATCACTGCATAAATAATGGCAAGGAAGACTCTCTGCACTTCATGCAGAAAGGTATTTGATTCTGTGATGAAAAAGATGTATGTTCAACCTGAACCACAAACTCCTCGCAACTCAGGGATGGGAAATGGCGAGAATCTGGAGCTCCCTACATTGGATCAGACTTTAAGGAAAGATTTGTAGCTTCTCCTTGTTCTATGTTTCCCATACTTTAGTAAACCAATAAGGATTATACTTCAATCAATTAATAATGCTAAGAACTTTGTGGTGACAGTCCCTAACTTGGCTGTGTCAGCTCATCTAAAACCTTGATATCGTCTAAGAAAAACAGGCAGGGACAGACACATTCAATACTGAGATCACTTTCTGCTCCTTTTAGCAAAGTATTTTAGATGCTGATTTGAAGTCAAATATGACAGATGGAAACCTATAATATGCAACTATAATCCCACCTTATTCCCTCCTCTCTGCCCCCCTAAATAAGGTACTCACCTATAACTAAAGGAGAATCTCCCTCTTCATTCTTAACATTGGGATTGCAGCCATTGAGCAGGAGAATGCGAACATTGTCTACAAAGCAGTTTCTTACTGCCACCAAGAGAGGTGTTTCCCCTTTGAGAGTGGTCTGCTCCCACGTAGCGGCACGGGAGGCTGAAATACAGAAAAGCAGAACACATTTGACGCTGGATGATTCGTCAATCCTGGCTTTGTCAAAACTTCTTGGTGGAAACCCCAAATTATTCCGTACCTTTCAAAGTTATTTCAAGTATGTTTTTATTTATCTGCGCTGCAGCTTCATGCAGAGGAAGCCAGTCTTGCTGATCTGATTCTTCAAAAGCAGAACTGTGCCTCACCAACTTCACCAAGGCCTCTTCTTGGCCTGTAATGTTTTAAGACAGACATATATCCCATTACTCATCATAAAAAACCCTCTATCAATTAATATAATGGAATTTATCCACCTAGAATAAACAACTTGCTTTGTCAAAGCAATTTTTTCTCAGAAGGTGGTTTACATGAATGGAACAATCAATGACTGACATTGACTCACAAAGCATTTTGAATTAGACATTGAAAAAAACACTCACTTATAACAGTAAGATTAACCTTCTAATACTAAAATATTTCCGATATAATCCTCTCAGGAGCAACAGTTGAATGGAGAATGAAAGTTTAATGTATAAGCAGGTGTCCTAATGAAACTGTAGGAAAAAGCATTTAGGTTGACAAAAATAAAATGAAGCTGACTTAGGAATGAGAGCTATCTTGTTATTCCTGCTTTTGCTAACCATCTCACTGGTTCTTTAATCAGTGCAAGTGATTATGTTTTCAATTTTGTATCTCTTCAAGAAACAGCAAAACTTTCTTGGCTGGAAAGCTTAAGTAGAGGCCTGGTTTCTGCTCTTGTTTATCACATCATTCCCGGGAGAAGGCAAGGCTGCCCTTCTGTTAGTCCCAACTATGGGGTGAGGGCACAAACTGCTGTCAACTGCTGCTGAAGTTCTCCTTCATATGGAAGAACTATATATTCATATGGCCAGATACATTCCCCATCATGTACAGAACATTTCTAGCATTTATTTTCCAGAAAAGATTTGGTTTCCTGATTCCCTGCTTCAGCAAATCTCTCTGTCTCTACACTATGACATCTATAAGGACTGCATGGAAGGTTTTCCACTGCCAGATAACTGTCCAAACAACTGCACCACTACTGCTCGTTGTTTAGTTATCTCTATGACTCAGTACATAAATTGATTATACCACAAAAAGTAGATGTTTCAGAGGAGCAGACTAAGAGCATCTCATACTGGAATACAGCACAGTCTGGCAATTAAGGAACTCTTCAGGGATTTTAATCTGGTTATCACAAAATGACAAATGCTTTTATGAAGTATTAATGCCAGGGGCCTTACTATCCTGTTGCTTATTTTCAAATAAAAGCCTGGCATTTTCCCCTAATTCCAGGAGATGAAGCACTAGAATCTCTGAGAGGAGTGACACATGAACCCATCCCCTTACAAAGTTCCTAGCTACTCAGTTTGCTTTTGGGTGTCCCATGTTTAGTTGCCTTACTCCTCCCAAGACTTTATCAAGAAAAACTGCACTTAAACCAGATAATTGAACACCTAAAATGTAGGCATTGCTCAGCAATGTGAAGTCACGCACACTGTAAACAAGTATATATTATATTATATACCCGTTTATACCTGTTTGTACTCACCCCAAGTAATTCCTAGAGGTATAGGCTTAGTGTGGTATATTTGTACTTACCTGTCCGAATTGCTGCAATTATCTTGCCATGTTCTTTACTTGTAATATGCTGGAAACTACACAAACAGAACAAAAATAAAGTGACAATTAAAAATTAATGTGAAATTCAGGGCATAATTATATCTTAATTTAAAAACTCAAGTGTAGACTATATGTTCAATTTCTGTAAGTTACACAGGTTTTTTCAGGGTTTAACATCTTAAAGCACTTTTTTTGTTGGTCGTCTTCTGCCACTATAAATATTTTTCACCAAAAGGCAAACAATTAAATACTAAAATGAGGGAAAGATACAATACTAATCTGTTTTTACATCACATCCTTATCATCTTCATAAAGCCTCTACATCAATATCTAAATAAGTACAAGTGTCACCTGAAACTTTAAACGTTCCATATTTTTGAGGAAATTGGTATCCTTTTTCAGGGAGAACTCAGAACAAGTGGATTCCAGTACCCATGAGACAAGGTCAGAGCAATACAACATACAGAGTCAGAAAGGAAAATAAGGTTACTGCATACTTATAATAGCACCAAGAAAGTATCTAAAACAGAAGTAATAACTTAGTACCTTTTAACCTCTGTTGCGCTGCCACTTGTTTCAGTTTTATGCCTATCTTGTAAGCTTTCCTGAATGGCTTGTTGGGTGGGTATTTCATCATCAGAATCATCATTGAACATGTATGCAGAATTATACATGGCACATCAGCACAACCTGGGTCACCTTCTGTAGAGCCACACTGCTTTCTAATTGAAAACAGATGTTCAATCTTCAGGTTAAATCTGGAGAAACAGAAATAGCAATTGCAGGTTAATATCAAGAGAAATGATACATCGTTAAAAAGAAATTAATCAGAATTTCCTCATGTCAAGCTCCAGCCTTCTCCCAAGTATTTAAGGTAGTAAATAAACCTTTAAGAACAAAGGTTTTCTATTCCAATAACACCATAGAATCATTCAGACTGGAAAAGACCTCTAGGATCATCTAGTCCAACCTTCTTCGAACATCTCCCCAATCCCTAGACCATGTCTTGAAGCGCCACATCCACCTGTTTTTTGAATGCCTCCAGGGATGGTGACTCCACCACTTCCCTGGGCAGCCTGTTCCGATGGCTAACCACTCTTGCAGTAAAGATCTTCTTCCTGATATCCAATCTAAACCTCTCCTGGTGCAACTTGAGGCCATTACCTCTTGTCCTTTCATTAGTTACCTGGGAAAAGAGACCAGCACCAGCCTCACGACAACCTCCTCCTCATACAGCTGGCCTCAGCCCATCGCTCTAGCCTGTCCAGATCCCTTTGCAGAGCCTTCCTACCCTCCAGCAGATCAACACTCGCGCTTAATGCTAGCTTTTATCTCTGTTCCACAGACTGAACATCCAGAACAGCTACTTGTGCTGGCATTACTTATCAGTAAGCAATAAAAAGAAGTAGAACTTCGTTTTCAGATAAATAGTCATTCCCTCTTAAGTCTTTTAGACACTCAAATACCATCACAATTGTGTTCTGATGTTTCCTTAGTAGGAAAACAGTTGTGCAATAAGACTCAGGATGTTTTTTCATTTTGTTTGCAAAGGGCCTGGAAGCGTGGGGCAAGTGAAGGACATGACATTTTTTAAGAATAGCTTTTATGTAGACTGTTTCAACAAAGGTATAATTGAGGCCGTATCTCATAGTCAGGAAAGTACTGCAGATTTGTGCTATTATGTGCATCAGCCTTCCAACTGAAACAATGTCAAACTCCATGCTTGAAAAAAGACCAACTTTACCACCTTATGGATATAATCTATAGCTATTTAGAACAGGTAAACTTAAAATTCTGCATTCTTCATCAGTGCATGTCTGGTTTTTTTCTAATACTTACAAGGCATATATATATAAAATACTGCAACAATATATACCCAAATACAGGCAGGAATAAAACACACTGGTGTAACCATCATGGAGTTAATTAAGAATAGCGTTAGTTTAAAAGAAAACAAACAGTTTGCCAAATTGAAAGAGTTCAAAATATTTTTTACCTTTTAAGATTGATGTAAACAATGGAGCATAGAAATAAATCCTATTGATACTGCTAAGTCTAAATTTTAAAATTTAAGAAGAAATTAGAAAAAATTACTAAAGATCAATCAATCATAAAATAGCACGTGTGTAGACGTACACTGTTAAACACACAAGCAGTCACACTCTTCTTTTGTATATTCAGCTGCACACCGTTATAGATTAAAATCCCAGGTGTTCTGTTGGGCTCAAACCTCTCATCTGTTTTACATTATCAAAACTTCCACTTCTGTCTTTCAAGAGAGTTGGCCTGAAAAAAAAAAGCAATTAAAAAAATGCAGGGCAAAGCAAAATATAATTAGTAAGTAAAACTGAAAACAAATCAGCAAAATGAATGAGCACAGCGAAATGAAGCAAGTTGTCAACATGCCACTTACAAGGCTTGGAATAATTCTAGAAGCATCTTTAAGTTGAGCAGTGGTAAGTCATAGCAAACCTGCACTATTTAATTTGTTACACGATCCACCTAATGTGGACTATTTCTTTTCTGTAAAAAGACTACTTGCTTTCCTGTTAATTGAG